>SGPM01000135.1:0-67149 GCA_004802725.1 Antrodiella citrinella | reverse complement strand
GTCGTCCAGAGCCTTCTCGCCCATTCCGAGGGATGATTCGAACAAGCCGCCCGCAGCACATACCTTGCGTTCAGAGCGGAAGGAAGCGGTGCATCAAAGTGATGCATCTGGCAACTGACATGGCCTCGCATGCTCAACGTTTCATGACAGGATTGACAGTTATAACCAAGCACCCTTCCTCTCAACATGAGAGGGGCTTGTCGCAAAGTAGGGCGTCGTAGGGGCAGATGTCTGATGTTTGGATACAAAACTCATAGGAAGTTTTGTGATACTTAGGGAATTATTTAAGTCTTCTTTGATCCCAGCGAAGACCCCTACTTTGCGGCAAGACCGTCCACGCGCGGACGATGAGAGTTGGGTGATAGAACCTGCCTCCAACACAAGAGTGGATAAAAGAACATGATAGCGGCTTCACACTGCACATGTAATCTCTGCATACCAGCTTGTACCGTCTTCATCAAAGTTTCATCAAAAGCATTAGTACTGATTCCAGAATCTAGAGGGCGGACAGATGACGCAGTGTGCGGAATAGCGAACCGCCGATCGATGATGGTGAAAGCTGTGCTATGATAGTTTGCATTCTATTTTATGATGAGTCTACGAACCGACACCACTACTGCGTACTCTCAATCGCCTTGTACGCTTTCCCATCCCGAACTCTCCTGTGTCTCCGAAGCTTGGAAACATAACCGATGAGCTGAGCAACTGCCTGAGCCCCCCATCGCTCGAAGCCTAGAGATAATACTGCATTGATGACAACAGCCAGCAACATGGTCAGACGAGCCGCGATTGGAATTGTCATCAACTCCAAGATCGACGCCACGAATTCCGGCGGAATGAGTAGCACAACGATACTGAACAGCACAAGGATTCCGAGGGAAAGCATAAGGAGAACTGCAAATGCAACGAGCGATAAATAGCGAATAACAGTTCGGCATAATGCAACTTACTGTTCGTCCACATAGGTTTGCGATACGGGGGCCCAATACTGAATACTGCGGCCACAAGCACGTACTGGAAGGATGAGATGAGGAAAAGCACTGTGTTCTCGTAATTATGCGCCTCAAGGTGGCTGCCTTCCGCACTAGGGTCATTTGGAGGCGGAGGGGTATACCTGGAGAAAACACTCAGGCCGATGTCGCAAGTGGAATTGTGGCAGGAAACATACCATGACTGTACTCGAACCCAGAAAAAGGCCCAGAACTGGAACGCACTAGTAATCAAGATTTGCCCAATGATACTTGCCAATACTTTCTTCGACACCAGGCTTGCGGTTGGGCCCTTTGGATGGATGCGCGAGAAGGGATCCGTTCGTCCCACTGCTCGCCATACCTTGAGAACCGTTACGCAAGGAAGATAGGAAATGATGCTCACTAGTGACCGCAATGGGAATGATGATGAAGAGGTCGATGTAGAGGAACTTTGAAGCGTAAGTAACAACCGATCGAGCCAGGTATACGAAGAACATACCTGGAAATCACCCAGAGATGATGCGAAGGAGTATAACAGCGTTATTGTAGTGAACTGTATCAGAGAGTAGAGCGCCCTGAAGAGATATGCATAGCACTGAGATCAAATAGTGCCTTCGGAAACGGATTCCAGACTCACATGTACTTGAAACAACTGAAGCTGGTGACCAACGCCGCTCTCCCCTCCTTGATGACCTCCAGAACGCAGCTGATGTCTGGCGTCCGACTCGTGAACGGCGCAGCGACAGAGGCCTCAGCTTCAGACAACGAGATCCCTACGTCAGCGGCTTTCAACGCTGCACAATCGTTGGCACCATCGCCACACATGAGAACAGTATATCCCAGGCCTTGCAGACGCTCGACGATTTCGTTTTTCTCATCCGGGGACATGCGAGCGAAGATTTGTGCTCGAACAAGCATCTACATGGTTGTATGAGCGACGAAGATCGATAATGTAAAGGAGGGGGATTACCCGCTGCAGCGTCTCTAGAGGAGCATGGTTGATAATCCACCGGAAGACGTCGCCGGTGACCACAAGAGAATAATCCAGGACCTCCGAGTACTCAGAGTCCAGCGAGCTATGTGCCGGAGGCGGCATAGGTTTGAGGCTGTAGTCATCCAGGATCCATGCTTCCTCGTCCATGCAAGTCCACTGAAGCTTCGACATTGGCGACTGGGCGTTCCCTCTGATGAACGTCGGTGCGAAGACGTGAGCTGCCTGGTTGATCAAGCCACACTCCCTGGCTACGCTGACAGCAGTGAGGGGATTGTCACCTGTGATCATCCGGCATGCTAGATGGGCCTGACGTAGAGCCTGGATGGCAAGTGCAGTACCGGGTTTTAACTTGTTCTCAAAGATAATCAGACCTAGGAAACGTAGACCCGATTCCGCTTGTTCACTGCGAGCAAAATTCTTCATCGAGATAGAATTTACGTCAATTGGGAGAAACTACACACCGTTTGAGTTTCTGGGCCTTCAACCAAGTCAAACCTTCCATACTCTTGCCGGCAATTGCGATGACACGATATCCACGCTTCGTATAATAAGACAAGATGTCGTCGTAATCTTGCGGGACTGTTAAATAAAGAATGCGCTCAGTACTTTTCTTTGAGTTGCCATGACCATGACATACACGAATCTGGCTCGCAAATATCAACCATGACTTCTGGTGCACCTTTGACGTAGATCTCCATGCTGGTACTCTTGAGTCTCTTGACGATCACACTCATACGCCGAAGAGCGGAGACAAACTCAAAAGTCCTCACTACACCCAACTCAAGGAAATGTGCATGCTGCGAAAATATGAAATGAACAAAACTTCCGGGACGCGCAGTAAAACAACATACCCTTCCGCCTCCTTTGAGAGCATCCTCGACACGGAACTGAGCACTTCCAGGAGGTCTTACAACAGTCTGTACAAGGGCAGCGGGCCTGTCCCCACTTGACTTGCTTTTAACGACCCCAGTGCCAGTGACCGCGCCTTCTTCCAAGGTCCATTTTGTGAACTCGAACATCTTGACGTCCAACGGATCTCCAATGGCCTCACCGTCGACCATCTTCAAAGAATGACATGTAGCGAGGGCGTACAAAAAGTTGGCCCTTCCTTTGCTGGAAGGGATGTCATGTACGTCTTCCAGTAACTCACCGAACCGATTGAGGTTACGTTCAAGTCCGCGGACACCGAGGATATCAAGTCCGTCCTCAGTGAGAGTGCCAGTTTTGTCAAAGCAACAAACGTTAATCCTTCCACCGACGTTGACTCTGCTTGGGGAGATGCAGAAGATACCTAGTTTGCGAAGACGACCGATGGCGAAGCTGGTGCCAATGGAGAGAGTGGCGGGCAACGCAGGAGGTACGACCACCGTTATGAGATCCAGTGCACGGATGAGAATAGTGACCCAAGGAACCTGTGGAACTGTGAGCCCCGAACTAAGGAGAGTACACATATTGACTTACGCCCAGTCTGACGAACTGTACCGCGCTTGCGCAGAAGCCAAGACCGGCCAGTCCCGTCAAAACAAGAATGAACCGGATGGAGTCGCGGTAGAATTTGAAGCCCATGGGCTTCGGGAACAACATCGAGCGCACAAGGGCACCTTTCGTTGTGTTGAATCCCGTTCGTACGACCAGCCCGACAGCAGGACTCCCTGCTCCGCCATCCACCGCCATACTGCCTCTGATTCTCACAACGCGCGTGCCGGCGAACAAAAAGCTTTTGGCCAGATCACCTGTCACATCGCTGGCGTCCTTCCACTTCGCGATGTCGATGTCTCTGACAGGGAGTTTACTAACAGGAATACTCTCTCCTGTGAGCATGCTCTCGTTGACTATGGCGTCACCTGAAAGCAGGAACATGTCTGCGGGGATGATGCTCAATGAGGAGTCATTAAGACGAATTATATCGCCTGTCACAAGTGAGGTCGAATTGTCTTCCTTCCCTATAGCATTGCAATCTTAGCATGAATATCAACGCAGACTTTGCATTACTTACAGGCGCCCTCGCTGTATATGTTGACTGGACATGAGAAGCGGGACATCTCGCGCATCCTAGCTATAGTCTACAGAATTATCAGTCGTTATAGTCGCACATTTGCCAGATGACGCACCTTCCGGGTATCCAATAGTGTGGTCATAATACTAATAGCGGAGATAAGTGCAATACAGAATGCATAATAATAGTAGTCGTCGAGTGACCAAAGGATAATGCTGGCAATTTGAAATACATAGAATGGGTGTATGACCTAGAGGAATGTCTTCATTGGAGTGCAATTGAGGTAACATCGAACAGCGCACCTCATCAATTAGCAACGACATAGTGGATTTTCCTTCAATATCGATGACGTTGTCGCCGAACAAAGCCAGACGCTGGGCTTTGGTTGTCTGCGAAAGCCCTTCCTGAACCGATCGCGTCCCAGCCCAAGATGGATCCCGCCAGTCCCTGACAGAAAAAATGAGCGACAAGGATATAGCGAATTTTTGAGAAACTTACTTCACGATACTGAATAAGCCGTTCCGAGGATCCAATGCAAACCTCGCATACCGATAGTCTACGACAAGCAGGTATTCTAGCGTACCAGATGCGGCACCACCGTTAGCAATAGCTGACATTGTCGAGGTGCGCGAGAGGGACTCTGGCGTTTGGATAGGAAATACTGTTGAGACATGATATGGATATTCCAGCCTACGAACAGGGAAGAGTGCGATATCTCTGTAGGCAGACTTGCATTCTGTCATGCTGTGTTGCAACGCTGTGAGTATATAGCCGACGGACCTCGACGACGACGAAACCGTCCTTAGTATCTTTGAATGCCTTCTCGTGAGCGACCCAACGAAGCCAAAATCGGGGGAACCAGTGGCCGATCAAACCAAGGATACCGAAAGTGATCACGCAGGACAGCCGCCAAAGATAAAGACGGAACGTGATAGTCTCGTAGCCAACAAATCGGATGTGCGCGTCCTCGTCCGCCAAATAGATGGTCTGTCTGCTGGGCGGACCCGGCGGAGGGGCGTCCAACAGGTCAAGTTCGCCCATGTCGATTCGCTCTTCCCCTCCAAATATAGGATCACCAGACATAAGCGGGAGAGAGGGTCCAGGAGAGTCTGGCATCATTCGTTCGTCAAGGGACCGCAAGTCCATTGACGCATTATCGTTGTGGATAGACTCAGTCTCCGAATCATAGTCTTCATCCTCTGAAGCGTATCCCCACCGTTCGTCGCCGTCTTCACCCATTTCAGAGGTTAAAGCATAATCAGAACCTGAATCGGAGCGGCGACTGCTCGTTCTCCGCAGGAGGCCTGTGCGAGATGAACGGCTAGACAAAGAGGCACGCCGACTGTGTGGCGGCGAGTCCACGGTGGGCGCAGTTCTGCCGAACATGCTTGCAATGTTATCAAACACGGTCACTGAGCGTGCTGCCTGGGGTGACGGCGATCGTCTCGGACGTCGTCTAGAAGTGCCAAGACTTATATCCTCTTCTTCCTCACTCGGATACTCGTCCGGCTCGTCCACTACGGATGCCAAGCCGGAAGCGTTGCTCTCCATACTCATCCTACGCCCTCTTTCCCTGCTCCGACCGCTATCCTGACTCTGCCGTCGACTTCTCGAAGGCCGTACTAAAGCTTCACTGCTACGACGCCCGTGCTCCGAGAGTGACATCCGAGACACGCTGCTCGGAAAGACCGCCTGTCCTGGACCATCGAACATGGTTCCCTGGCCATCCTGGCCGTACCATGAACTTGAATCTCGTCGCGACCACCGTGCGTTGCTGACCGCGTCCGCGATGTCTATAGCCGTCGCCCCTTCGGTGTAATCATACGACTGCCGTCGTGATGGCGAGGCCATGTCGGGTGAGAATCTGGAAGACAAGAGTCAGACTCTGAGTACAGGGTTGGCGATTCACGGAAAAAACAAATTATTATTCGTTCTCAAGGATATATTTATAAATTTATTTAAGACAATAATCCAAATCAACACCTTTGTTAACTTACCACGAAAGCGCAACGATATTTTAATCCAAGATTGACGGTAAAAGAACAGCATTCGAACAGATGGGATTTATTAGCGGTATAATCACGGTCACCAGAAAGAACGTCGGTCAGAGGGATGAGAAATCATAATGTGGCAATTTAGGCGTGCACCTATTTTGAATTGAAAGAGCTCTCAAGAGTCAAGGCCCTCACGCTTCAAGATCGATAGCCTCGTCGACTTGAGAGGGGACGAGAAATATAGCGTAGTGCACATAGAAAGGTGGGAAGCATACAGATCTCAACGAGGAAACACCAAAGGATACAAATTTGTCACAGTTCGATGGAGAGGCGCTTTGATGGGAGAAACAGGCGACAACCTTTCGTGTCTTGGTTCTATATAACGAGCACCCGTGAACCCATGCATATGCATCCGCTCTGGGGACGAAAGCCCCGGGAGGCATTCCCAAGAAGGCCCGGACTTGGACGAGGGTAGTCCTTTGGTATGCCATGATGCAGAAACGCACGAACTCGAAGAGGCACTGGGACTAGACAATGTCGATGTCGACGAACCAGAGTGTCGTTGTTGCTTCTCAAATATCTGGTCTCGGGAGAGGAACCAGTCGCATTCATCTGTGGGAGGATCGAAGCGGTGCACTAGACGTCGACGTGTAGGTGCAGCCTGAGGTGGGGTCTCATGTATTGCCGTCAAAGGAGAAAGACCCAGCAACAGGTCGGGAGAATCAAGACGTGGCGTATGTGCGGTGTCGTCATCGTTCGGGTCGGGGGATGATGGGGGAGGCGAGGATAGTGGTGATAACGTGAAGGGATTTGGGGGGGAGGGATAGTTCGATCGCTCAATCGTCGGAGACCGTTCAAACGGCGTTTCCTGACGTTTTGGCTTGGATGATCTACGTCGCACTGCATGCGGGGATCCGACCTTTGATGTCGAAGGCGAATCTCGTCCACCGCGTCCCTTTCGGCCGTATTGTCGTGTGGGATGTCTGGGAATTAAGCACGACCTCTGTACACGTCTCCGAGTCGAGTAGTAGTTCCGAACTACGTGTTCCTTTACAGAAACTAATTGAGTATAACGGTCATGATGAGTATAGACACATACGGCACCTTTTGACGAGAAGCCCCACGTGAGGTCGTGGTGGACGACATAGGGACTAACACACGAGTACTTGTGGGGGACATGTCGATACGAGAACATCCTCGACCGCAGTGCAATATACATTTGTATCTGTACAGCCCATCAACTCGTGTATGGGTCGTAAGAAGCATCGATCAAGAACTCACGTAGTCCTCATGTATCATGTTCACTACCTATGTAAGTTATCTGATCAGCCTCGATATGTCCGAATCAGTCCCGTGAAATCGCACACCTATTAGAATTGTCAAATGGACCTCGCTCTACCGCCACAGACGACGTCAAGGTACACGGAAAGGCTGAAAGTGTATAAGGCTCCTTACCACGTGTCAAAAGCAGTACTCTGCGCAGGGCACGAGGCTGCAGTGCTCTGTCGGAGACTCGGAGTAAGACTTAAATCACTCTTGCCACGCAAGACATCAGAGGTCTGGATGAAGTTAGATAGCGGGGATGTATGAGGATCCCAAGGATAATACAACAATCATATGACTCATCCGAGTACAGATGTTCTTCACTTGCTTTACAGTAGTCTGAACACCTACATGCACTCAGAAAGAGTCGTCCGTCAAAAAATCCCCAACAATTTTGAAATAACGTTCTGGCTCTTCGTAATGTGGGGTGTGACTCGACTCGGCAAAATGCACCCATTTGACTTTAGGGATGTTGAGAAACTTCTTGACGACGCTGTCTTGAGCGCCATCGTAACGTCCGTTGGTGACGAGCGTGACGACGTTGATCTTGTGAAGTTCGGACACGACGTCGAACGTCTTCAACGAGCCCTGTATATGGAACTCGCTGGGACCGTTCCTATGGGTTTCAGAGGTTAACTAGGCAATTCTACTATGATATGAGCACACCCACATCGTATGATATACGGTGTTGTCCTGTGCCATCCATTCGTTGTCCAGAATGAAACCGGAGGGCAAAGGTTGCACACGACAAATATGGCGGGAGTAGAAAACCTCCATCACCTGCTCGTAATCCTGGCTATCTGTCGTTCCCGCCGCCTCGTGCTTCGATATAGTCGCCTGAACGTCCTGCGGAAGCCCCTTCTGCAACTTCTGACCTGCATCCATCCAATCCTGCATCCGAGCCACGCTCGATGCCAACACCAACCGCCTCAATCCCTTCGGCTGGCGAACAGCAAATGACGAACCCATCATTCCTCCCCACGAGTGTCCCAATAGATCATAGCTGTCCGAGATGCCAAGCTTCTCCACCAAGTTATCGAGCTCGTCGATGAACAGCTGCACCGTCCAGAAATCTGCATCGCCTCTCTTCTCGGGAAGGTGGGTCGAGAGCCCGTTCCCGATCTGGTCGTACAAGATGACGGGAATGCCATGGGTCTTGGTGAGCTCGATGTGGGTTGCGACGTAGAGATGTGTAGATCCTGGGCCACCGTGGGCTACAACGAGCGGTGTATTCCCGGATTTGAGCTCTCCAGAGATCCAGTAATGTGTCTTGCACCGCTTTCCCGCAGACGAGACGTGAAAGTCAACATCACCGTGTGGCAGGTTGTACTCGGACATGGTTGCTGTGACACTGTGATGCAAGAGGATCACTGCAAGGTCACTCCACATATACAAAGACAAAGCTATGTAAATTTTTGGGCGCGGCGTTAGAGCTCAGTGTACGCACTTTTGAGGTCGACTCTGCCTCTCACAATTTGCCGAAACTTCATCTCAAAGCTACATTAATATTGGTCGACTGCGACGACCTATCGCTCACGATTTCATGCGAACTTCTGGGGATTGATTCGCATTGTGGAATGGATGATACAGTAATGATCACGCACACGACAATTGCAGGATGAAATATTTGAAGCCTCATCGACTCGGCATATGATGGCTGCTTAGTCAGCCGAATTTCACTTAGTAAACCGTCGGAATTGTCACCGCACTCCTCATCTCTCTACTTTCATCTCTTCATACCGCCTTGCATCCAATATGTTCCGGGCTGCAGCATCGAGGGCGTTCAGACGGTCTTTACACACGTCGGCAGCACGTTCTGCTCCCACATGGCGACCCGGTCGTGTCGGGATGGTGCTGGGAGCATCGGCAGCAGTTGCGTATATGGGCTGGAAGAACGAGACAATCGCGTTGGATGCAGTGGCCACACGTACGTTCTATACTCTGTCATCTACGGATGCATTGCGCGAGGAGACTCACCTCGTTTTGCATTTTGTTTAGCTTCGAAGCGTGGTACCTCACAAACGCCGCGGTCACCTGAACCGCTAGCCTCGTCACAGGCGGCACCGACAGCATTTGCATCTTCGACACATGAAAAGCACGATGCTACGTCTACCCCAGACGATACCTTCTTATCAGAAGAGGACACCGCTCCGTCGCCGTCTTCAGAACAGGACCCTGTAGGCGAGGCTGTAGAAGAGGTGCAGGACAATGGAGGAGGCGGCGCTTTTAATCCTGTTACAGGAGAAATCAACTGGGATTGTCCTTGTCTTGGCGGGATGGCTCACGGCCCTTGTGGCGTGCACTTCCGGGAGGCATTCTCGTGCTTCGTCTTCTCGGAACAGGAGCCGAAGGGGATTGATTGCGTAGAGAAGTTCAAGGCAATGCAGGATTGCTTCAGGGAGCACTCGGATGTTTATGGAGATGGTGAGTCTATCCCATCAGGTCATGAACCGTATATCGAGTTAATGTATGACGCCCAGATATCATGGACGATGATGACGACGAGTCTTCGGATTCGCAGACCCCGGATGCTACTTTGCAGGATGACAAGGTATCCTCGGAGTCTGTTGATCCCGTGCCGTCAAAGAAGGTCCCTACTTCGGAGTCGAGTACGGTATGATTCAGGACAGCACCCCATAGAAAAGTAACCTTGCCATACTTCAAGCGCAGTATTGTTGATTTATTACTACCTACATCCTAGTTTATTTGCACTTGCAATCTTGCTTCCCCCACTCACGAAAGTTTTCTGCCATGATATTCGCTCGTGTGAGTTCCTTTGGTTCAAGAATGGCAGAGCCGACGTGGCGACGGTACCGTGTCCGGATAAGGAAATTGCTGATCCATTTTAGGCAATCGAGCGACGTTACGGATGGGCGCCTACTGTTATTGTAAAACGTCCCCACATTTCTGTCGACGATATGCAGATGTTAGTAATAGCAGCATTGAGCATAAATTGGGAAGAAAGTGGTGGTATGTGTTGTGGATGTTTGTCGCGTGGCTGATGTCGTTGGACATTCGTTATCTTGTACAGTAACATGTATTCCTGCTGTAAGAGGCGTGCTAATGATGTTGATGAGGAAGTAAATGTAAGACGATTGAAAACCTCCAGGTGCATACCACGAGGTTCCGGACGGTTCGAGCACGTTTTCTTTGCTGTGAAAGACCAAGTGATTGGCAACGAGGTGGAATAAGTTGAACAGAGGAGATGACCGTGTTCCGTAGGAGGCGCCCGCCATAACTGTTCTTTTTCCACCACTACCACCGTTCTCGTCGTCGACACAGACGTTCTCGACGACCACCGTCACTCATTCTGGCGCACTCAGACCTGCCGTCAGAGTCAGTAAATCTGGGTACGGAACTCGCAACCCGTAGTGCGGCCTTTTCAATTGACAGACCTTCCTCAACAGAGTCCGAGCCTGAGGCCCCTTCCTGCTATGGAACCACCCTCAGTTGCCGAGCAGCGGGCTACAGCTGTCGCCAAACTCAAACGGGCGGCCTCTTTGCCGCGAATGAAGGACGGACGACGACCACCCATGCACGTAGAAGCTGTCAGCGAAGGGGAGAGACACCTGGGCGAGGATAAGCTGGACGAGGATAGTGCTCATGAGTCAGAGGGGAAGCGGGGGACTGAAGATGCGCAATTTTCACTCGATTCTGTTGCTGTGGCGGATACTCAAAGAGAGGAAGACGGAGATGTGCCGTGCAATGAGGAGGACAAACTGGAAGAGTTTGCGCCCTCGCCTGAAAGACCGACCACGCCAGGTCGAAAACGTCGTTCACGCTCAAGAACACGGTCGCGAGGCTCGAAGGATTTGCGGAAGCAGCAAAAGCCCACTATCATCACAAATACGACAGAATCCTCCGCAGACGAGACCTACGCATCTACCGTCGGCGATGATATCCCGCCTCCCTCACCACCGCTGGTCTCCCCGATCCCCTCCCATTTCGCTGGGTTCCCTGCCTCTCGTTTACTACGGTCACCTATTGCACCAGCTTCCCCTCTTTTCTATCCCGGCACTCAGCCTCCAACACCGATATTGCCTAGCCTGGATGATATCCAGAGGGGCCTCTTCCGTTCTAATAGTGCCGGTGCCGCACGGGCGATGGCGATGCAGAAACTCACAGGCGAACCTCTCGACTTCAGCTTCAACTCTCCGTCGTCTACGCCACCGCCATTCGGCGTTGGCGCAAAGCTCACTAGGAATAACACCGTGGCGGGCGGAGAGCGAATAGCCGCCCGTCAGATTCTGCTGCGTCGGCTTAACGAACGCATCGAGAAGGCAGATGGAGAACAAGTGAGCGGCGGTGAGGAACCTGCTTCCCCCGTCACCCCTGTGGCCGCGAAACGGCGACGACGACGCTCGCGGCGCAGCTCATCCCGGGCATCTATCGTGCTCGATGATCGGGATGATCGCGAGCTGCCCTCCACATCACCCAATACACCACTGGTACCATCTTCATCGTTACCGCGCGGCGGTCACTCGAGTCCTGATCCGCCATGGCCGCCGGAGATCCTGAGCGTGAAGAAACCAACAACTCCCGCCCCGACGTTCGAGTTCGAGCTGCCCATGGGAGGAAGGGGCGTGCTGGTAGAACCTGAAGATGAAGATATGGACCGTATTTCACCGCAGAAATTGTTCCCTGGGTTGCCTGTCACTCCGGGGCGCGTGCACGGGCCGCGACTCCCTCATACATCCGATGCACCATCCAGTACTTCAACGGATTCGGCTCCAGCGTCCGCAATCCCCGTCCCCTTCTTCATTTCTTCACGGAACGGTGCCTACAGAGCGGATCGGTTTCCCGCAAGTCCATTCGCTACACCATTGAAGGAGAAAACGGAGTTCAACGACGAGGATGAGGAGAGTGAGACGTATGCTGAGCTACGGAGTCGCTCGGCAGCAGGAAGTAGGGCTGCGTTCGAACGCGATAGTGAAATTAGCTGGGTTGCAGATCCAGGTACGTTCTTTTCGTCTCATCGGTAACGTCTTCTCACTCGCGGGTAGTACCGCGTATGCCAGTCAATGACGACGACGACGACGACGACTCAGAGCAGGAGTTACCGGAGTCAGAAACGCAAGACATCGCTGCCCTCGTCATTGAGCCTGTCGATACGGGGTCGTCAAGTCGATCCGCGGGGAACACGTCCTTGGGATCCCCTCATTCTAAGGACCTCATAGTCGAACCTGATATTTCGCCGGAAGTCTCACCCCCTCTTGAACCACCGTCTCCCTTCGGCACCGTTGCGCTGCAGATCCCTGCCACAAATGGCCAAACTATGTCTACACAACCGTCTCCATCTGTATATCCTATGCGTCTCTCCGTGGCCCTTCCCAATCAGCTCGATCGAGCTCCTTCAGCTGCCGACTGGCACGACGATGGCCCTGTGGAATCAACGCCCAAGCGCGGAGGAGACGGCACATGGGAACGGATGAAGAACGTCTTCTCCAGAAGCAACTCTTCAACCGGGCGACGGTCTCGCACCAACAGCATCGGCGGCGGACGAGACAGACGGTACCACACTGATTCGAGTGTCAGCAGGGAGAGCGGTGCCAGTCAACTGAGTCCGAAAGACAAGAGCGAGTCTTTCTCTCAGCAACAGTCGCAAGGGCCAACACCGTTGATGCAATCGCCGTCTGCGTCTGCGTCCATCCTGTCTCTGGCACCTCCGGCCGTAATGTCTGGTTCCCCGATCCCTCCTGCCTCTTCAGCGGATATGTACAAGTACGCTGATCCTAAGCTGCGTCCATTCCCCGGGATCAAACAGCTTGAAGAGCAGAGGAATCGAGCGAAGGGTATATCCTCACCGGACGTTGTCCTCACACCGTTCTTCAATGGCAATGGGAACGGCAATGGTGGCATCGAGTCCGTACCTAGTAATGGTTCTGGGTCCTCATCTAGTGCCACCACGCGTTCCCCGGAAGTTGCGCGAGACCGTAAGCTCTCTCACCAGATGTCAGACTCGCGCCTGGTCATGAAGTATCACGGGCCGAACACGCCTCCTGCCATGACTTCAGCGCCTTCGTCTGCGTCCCAGGTCGATTATTTCTCACTTTCGTCATCCACGTCCGCCCCTTCTTCCAACGGCGTCTCCAGCTCCTTGAAGTTGCCGATGAACAGGGAGGGCGTCAAAACGTGGCTGAAGGTGAAGAAGCTTTTGACATCGCAGTCATCTACTCCTGCTACTCCTCCCCCAATGGCGCCTCCTCCGCCAGAGATCCGAGCTCCTGCATTGAAAAAGCCGTCACTGTCAGATCTGCTCCTTTCCCGCAAAGACATTGACCTCAGCGCGGACTGGGAGGAGATCAACAACGACAAGGCCGCTCGCACGCCGGTCAGTGCCATAAATACGACCGCCACAAGTCATCTTGCGAAGTACTTTGTCAAGGACGATGTTCCTGCTCCTGCTGCTCCCGATGTTCGTGCAAACGGCAACGGTTTCTCTCCCCATTATCAACCCTCTAGGCCTGAGACACCCCAGTCCCCACGCAATGGCCAGCATTTGCTTTCGAATGGCAGTCTGCCTTCACACGCTTCTCCTGATCATTCTGACTTCCCATCATCGCCTCCTGAACCACCATCGTCCACTACGCCTGATCCCCAATCATCGTTAGATGAATTCCCTGCATACTCAGACGACGTTTCTTCGTCGGGACATTCCCCAGACCCTCCCAATGGTATCTCATCGCAATCTGCCGTTATCATGAACAGACTAGAAGAAGTCTTTGGCCGTGGCTCTAAAAGCTCATTCTGGCCAGCAGCTGTTGACGATCCACCGCGGAAGCTCATTCTTTCCTCGCCGGTGTTGCAGGTGGCGAACGCCAATACGGTCAAAGACAGGTTCCTCTTCCTGTTCTCCGACATCATCATCATTGCGAAGCCGGTCGTGCCAGACTATGACACCATTTTGACGGAGAAATTTGCGCCCCTCGAACGCAAGTTCATTGTCAAGAGTACTGTCTTGCTCAAAGATCTGAAATTCTGTCCCGATCGCGAGGATTCGCGCTCCAAAACTTCTGCCTCCGCCAGCTCGCTGAGACATCCCGTCATCCGTGGGTTCGTCCATCAGTTCGTGAAGGACCCCGACAGCGCCATCTCTACATTGTTCGAGAAATCCAGTAGCAGAGATGATCCTATCGCCTTGGGACAGTTGATGTTCCGGACTATCGATCTCGACCGCGCACGCTTGGGCGAATACCTTTCTCGGCGGACATCCAAAGTCGTGCTAAAAGCGTACTTGGACGGATTTGGGTTCACTGGTCTTCGGATTGACAAAGCTCTCCGCGTGTTCTTGCTGGCGATCTGCATGCCTAAGCAGCAAAGTGCTTCAGATTACCTTTTGGACGCGTTTGCGAGTCGCTGGTACGAAGCGAATTCCCGGATTGTCGCGTACGACAGGGACGTTGCCGCCAAGATGGTTCGTGCTGTGGCTCAGCTCAATGAGGCGCTACATGGGGCGATTGCACAGACGCCAGGTGTCACTGGATATCCGAAGAGGAACATCATGAGCCAAGACTTCATCGGTGCGTTCAAGCGACTCGACGCTCGGAGTCTGGTATCCGAGGATCTTCTAGAGAAGATCTACACGTCCATCCGCCGCGAGCGACTGTCCCAAGCGCGTAATTCCTCATTGCAGAACAGTGTCCCGGAGGTCCACGTCACCATAAAGCGCCCCATGCCCCCACGCCTCACCTACCGCGTTCAGTCTGAACCTGTCGTTCTGCGCATTCCGCACCCGGATCCTCAGTTCGCTATCCAGCTCTATGGCCAAGACCTCATCTTTGATCCTCCCGCCCTCACGTTCACGAAATCTGCAGAAGCGTCTTTCCGTGTCACCGGAACTTCGTTGGGTCCCAAGTCCATCATAATGTGGCGCTCTGGACCCAACGCGTTAGCTTATGCTGGCCTTCCTCAGAGTAGCTCTGTTGTGGTCGAAAGGTCCTTTATGCGGAATACCTTCCAACTAGCTTTTGCCAATCATGACGGAGACAAGCGGAAGTACATGTTCAGCGTCGACGATCCATTGATACGTCATCAATGGGTGGTTTCTATCAAACGCCAGATTGATATTGCAGCGACAACAGCAACGGCGACACTCCGATCGGTTGAGGCGTCGGGTCAGTCTGTCAGGACTCACACGGCTTCTGAGGCGTTGGCGTTCCGTGTTCTCCAAGAGACGTTGATCAGCCCAGACGATGGTCCAACTGCCATCGACGATGCACTCGCTCATCTGAATGGGTCATCATCGTACGGCAACTTTCCTCAGGACGGCGGCGTGTTCAGCAGTAATGGCGCATACCGCCGTAGTCGATCGAACGGATCGCATTTACATGCACGATCTAAATCCCGCAGCCAGATCTACCACAAGCACGGGCCAGGCAAGTTGGAACCAGAGGAAGACTCCAACCCTCCTAGCGGAGACGATGGTCGAAACTCTGCTCTGCAACAGCTGCCAGGAGAACGAGTATGGAATGGACGAGATATAGAGGTGGTTTGTCAGCAGAACTCCGCTATACCTTCTGTCTTGAAGTACCTCCTGGGGACCAGCGTCGATCAGGCCGATGCCGCCGCTTCATGATGTCTCGCCCCTACTTGCTTGTTTATTTTGTAGGTGAGTGTATGCACAAGAGGAAAATCCAACTTATCGCTGACGTAGCTTCTATCCAGTCTCGTCGTCCGTCTCCGTCAATGCTATCAACACTCCCTTGCTTTCTCATCTATGCTTTCAGGTTTTGCGATCTAATATTTGCTTATTTACATAGGTTATTGTTACACTCGTTAATCTTTCTCACTCAATAGTCCTTCTTTTCTCTATCATTTTCTCTCCCTCAGGCGTTGTGCATCAATGTAT
Source organism: Antrodiella citrinella (assembly GCA_004802725.1). Classification (NCBI taxonomy): domain Eukaryota; kingdom Fungi; phylum Basidiomycota; class Agaricomycetes; order Polyporales; family Steccherinaceae; genus Antrodiella; species Antrodiella citrinella. Next base: position 51,023 of record SGPM01000135.1, on the reverse strand, counting down.
AATATAGGCTCTCTGTGCATATAGTTCTGCGATACTCGGATTATAGAAGCGTAGCATTTTTACTTTTACCAATGTCATGCACACTGTCATCGTTTCGAGCAAGTTTCGAGCATCATTCCATGGCGTCGCAGTGAGGAGACAGCAGTGGGTCGTAGTTCAAAAATCGCCAAATGCGGCGGAAAATGCATTGATACTTCTTCGTGCTACAACAAAATCTTTTGCCGTCGTACCCTGAGCTTTCGAACTGCAAAGTTTAGACCTAAACATCGTGCAACCCTACACCAAGAATGCGCCAAGACGAGAGAAAAATAAATTGTGGTGGGGTCTTATGCGCCAGCAGCGGCAAGAAGAGCCGGGAAGTTGGGAGTACCGAGACCAGTGACCTGAGAAAAATGATGATGAGTGTCATGTGTGGAACGAATTTCATCAGACAACTTACAGGGTCCCAACCAGTCGTGGCGGGGAATCCATTGCTGTTGCAGCCGGGGTTGCTGCCAGTGGTGATGTCATTGAACGCCTGGGGATTGGCGTAGAGGAAGGGGTTCAAAAATCCGAGTGAAGGTTGTCCAGCAGCGGCAAGCCTGTCATTGATGAGGGAGATCAAGCTGGCGAAGATGGGACTGGCGCAGCTCGTTCCGGCGACCAAACCGAACTCGTTGTCAAGATTGATCTCAACGTTCTCACCGATAGCAGCCACGTCAGGGAACGCACGTCCAGTTTTGGTGAACTTTCCAGCGTTGGTGTTTCCGAGAGTGGAGAGGTATTGTTCCACGGCGGTGGTTTGGTAAGAAGGTTGAGTAAATACATTCGAGAAACCTCCGGAGGAGAACGATGCAGACGTCTCAGGGACACCGCTAGTAGCACCGACCGAAGTCATGCTATTGATGAAATGAGCGATGGAAATGGACTCGTCAAAGGGAAATCAGCTCACAATGGACATCCCGATGGGAAGGTAGGCAAGAATGTAGTGCAGCTAGAGGACTGAGACCCAGCAACGCCACCGTCACCAGAAGCAAAGAGAATGGATGTTCCACGAGCACCGAGCTGCTGATAGGCATTGCAGAGTTGGCTGTCGCATACTCATGAACTTTTGCGTAGGTTAGGAAACAGAAATGGTTACTCACTTGGCCAAGTTCGAAGAGATAGTGTTCTCATTCTGACCATAGCTGGTGGTGAGGACTTGGGGCGGGTTAGATTCTCCAAGCAAGAAGTTGATGATGTCTAAGAAGCCCTCAAGTGCGCCATCTTGGAAGTTGTTGCCAACAGAGATGAAGGTTACTGGAACGCCTGTGGCAATCCCCACAGTGTACTGGATATCCAGATCCTGCAAATTACATAATCATCGTCAGCAAATATACAATGAAACAGGCATCAAATGTACGTACAGCTTCAATGCCAGCTTGACTCCGGGTCTGGGTGTTCTTACCACCGTCAAGAGTCTGAAGAGCAAAGGTGGTGGTGGACGGGACGTCTGGGCGAAGTGACGTGAGGAATGACTGCGAAGGATGAACTTGTCAGTAGAGTTGATCAAGAAAAGCCTGCTAAAATTCACCTTCAGATCGGCCTGATTGGCGAACTGCCCGATGAATCCACTGACCCCCAAGGTGTTTGACGACTGTGTGGCCTTGGTAGTAGGGACGTCATATAGTGCCTGAACACAAGCTGGAGTTACGGTGTTTGCGCAGGATGCGGGCACGGCATCGGACGTCAAGTTCACAGCTGAATTGGACAGTTTGGTGGGCGAGGAGAACACCGGAAGACGGCCGAAGGGGTTAGGGAATCTACATAAAGGTGAGCAACGCGTCGCATAGATAATTATTGATTGCGCACGTGACTGTAGGGTGAACCAATTCGACATGACCGACGAGATCAGCGGGAATAGAGTAAGCCAAAGTAAGAATGGATTGGTCGCCGGTCTCGGCATGCGTGAACGTCGTGAATTCGGCGTCGAGAAGCTCATTTGCCTTGCTCACAGGCACCTCGAAAGAGATCCAGTCACCGGTAGGACTGATCTTAGTCGCGGTGAGCTCGTTCTCGGAAAGCCACTGGTTTACAGCCGTGACGGTCTCTGGCTTCGGCGCAACGAATGCCTCAACCTGTCATTATGTCAATTGTCGAACTATCGACAAACAGTAAAGGGGATGCAGCGAACCTCTTCCTTGGTCAAATGCTGGCGGAAGTTAGCACTGGTGGGCTCGCTGACGTCGAGGAGCGCAGCAGTGAGACCAGCCGGGTCGTTCTGCGCGAGAGCAACGCGCAACTTGAGCACCGAGTCTGGGGACGCGGCACCGCTGTTCACGAATCCGTCCGGAATATCCGACCGAGATTCGAGCAACTGCATGCTGCGACGGCCGAGGGGATTGCCCATGACGAGGGTGAAGAGAGAGACGATGAAGAGCTTGGCCGTCACCATCTTGCTTGAGCCTATGCCGAGGGAAGAGGGTTGGAGAGACTCTGATTCGAGTCTTGGTAGTTCCGGGTCTCTGGCGACCTGCTTTATAGCAACCACGATGGCTGTCGCTCGCGTCGTATATCAAACATCCATGAGATCCGCCAAGAAGAAGATAAGGCCAGGAGAGCCACAGAGGACCAAAAAAGCTTTGGAGATCATTAGCGATGATCTCGCACCAGCTAGCTTCATGTTAGTCAGGTGAACCAGCCGAAGTGAGAGGAATGCCGTGGAACTGCGAGAAGACTTCAACAGCATCTCCGTCCGACAAGAAGGCCCTTAGGAATAGCATCGATGAGGGAAGAGGTGTATTCCTTCCCATGATGCATCTGGGCTGGGAATAGAACCACGCGGTACGCTTCAGCGTATCTGGGACAATGAGCACCAATACCAGCACAGAAGCCGCTTCAATGGGCAGAATATGAATGTCGCCTCAGGGTGCGGTGTTTCCAAAGAAACTTTGATGTTATTCGGAACCAGATGGCTCCCGCCACAAACTTATGGCAGCTTGGGAGAACGGAAGAGGACTGCTCTGCCGGTAAACAAATTAGCGGTATAGCTGAGCAAGAGAATACAGTATGGCAATCACCTTTTCCGACTTTATTGGCTTCGTGGGATATACGACGTCACCTGCTTCCTGGAGGTGAGTACAGGGCTTATCTGACAGACGAATGACCCCGTACACGCACGCGACTGCTGTGGGATTCACACGACACCACACTATCAGGTGTGAACGCCATGGATCATCGTGCCATCAGGACGAATTGCTTTATATTTGGTCCCTCCGAAGCAACGGCCGGCCTGTTGCTTGCGGCACGTGCAGGCCTAGGGCGCACAGTCATCAGGAAGGGAAGGAGTAACAACTTGACATCTGCTATGTTGAGAGCACTACAATAGAGATAGTGCTTTGATCAGCATGCGATATGTTCAGGATAAAACACGGATCAATATGTAGCCTTCAACTCACTTGTTCTGTTGAGAGTGTGAGATGTCAGAGACGAACCAAGAAAAAGCCCGTCGGTATCGATAGACTCGAGCCAGTGGTACTCTATCATGAGCAAGGTCGTGGAACATCTTCCTTCGTGACTTTCCCAAAGCTTCAAGGTCCACGAACCAAAATACATATTCCAACAAGGCGACAAGGCCAGTACCGGAAAGGGACCTGAACGTGAACGAGCGAACTTTAACGAAGAGGTGTCAGTGACGTCGTAAAGTTTGAAATTTGAACTATCAATAAAAAATTTAACGACACAGCATTGGCGCCCGTTGACTCGCTGGTTCGAACTTGAACAAGATGCCACGCAATTTGTTCCATCGAAACGAGGAGAATCTCTCGGATATTTTACCTGGGCAAATTATGAACGTACATACAGCGATAGTAGTATGTAGGGACGTTCAAAGTTGGCGCAGATTGCGGACGGACCCTCGGAGCCGCGGCCCGTTCATCGCCCGTCACTGCGCTGAAGTTTGAACTGAATTCACGAAGCCTGAGGTAGCTCGACTCGGACGCACAAATAAAACATCATCTTCCTCCTCCTGATGTCTACTGGCACATATTGGAGATGTAGCGACTGTATGGGAGTATCTCTCTCCGCTGTAATGCATTTTTCGTAAGATGTTATTCTTCCCAAGAAGGAATTCAAGTCGCCCGTCTGCAGATGATGATGAGAAGTGGAGGAACTTCGTCGGTTTACGTCCCGAATGTAAAGTATACTTACAGCGTATATATTCGAGTCAACATGTCAAGTATAAGAGACGGAGCCGGGCCTGAGGCTACCAATCCCGCTCGAAGGACACACTGGGGCCAGTGCGAAATGCGAAGCTCTCATTTGTCACTCACTCGCACTCAACTTCAATCGCCTAGAAGGATACACAATCATGTCCTCTATTTCTCTAACTTTGTTTGCCGTCCTCCGAGCCAACGCGATCCCCTCTATCAAATCTACACTGGGAAGCAACTTCGATACTTCCTATCAGTACTTGACAAATAATCTTGAGTTTCCTGCGAACCGTGCTGCCGTGTAGAACATGGCCGCTCCAAGGAAGCCTGTGCCAGCAAATATGATCATATGTTCGAATTGACCATGACTGGCATCGATAATAGCTGAAAATTGGGTCTTAATCAACGCAGAGCACGATCCCTTATTCAAACTCATACCTCCCGCAATAGGTGCACTTCCCAGCACGCCGAAGCTGGTGATCCCGTAGGTCAAACCCGACCGACCGCCGTATTTTGTCATATCTGTTGTAAGATGCGCGAGGCATGTAGGCGCGAGCTGGTGAACTCAAGTGTCAATGACATCACGTTGAAGTTGAGTGATACTCACTGAAATGAAATTACCGCTGAGGAAACCATAAGCGATTCCCCATACAACAAGCCCGGCCGGACTTGAAACAGACAACCAGCAGAGTAGTACGGAAGCTCCGAGTGTGTTGAACATCGCCATTGAGTTGAAACTAGTGTAAGGACGAACGTTGAGAGACAAGGGTAAATAATCAAATGACATGAACCACTTACGCGCCGATGTGATCAGCAGCGAACCCCGGGAGTATTCGACCAAAGAACGACGCGGCGTTCATTATAGCCACAATGTAGAAAGAGATATTGGTCGAATAGCCCCTTCTCTCGGAATACGTTTGGGCGTAGAAGTATGGGACATACACTGCGAAAAGTCGAGATTAGCACACAAGCGAACACAGGACTAATCCATGTATACTCACAGCAGGATGACAACACCGCTCCAATTGTCCACAACACGTACTGTATATCCCGAAGGCCTCCGAAATCTACGATGTTCTTCCATCCCACGAATTTCCGCCGTGGTAAACGGGCTTTGGTGATGAGCACCATTGGTATAGCCAGGACGAGGCATATGAAACCTACTATGCGGACAGCCTGATATGATGTCAAAACAGTTCGCATCTGGAGGTACGGGTAGTACACGCACCCATGGAAACCCAACAACAGGGATCAACTTGTTCAATGCAATTGGAAAGAAGACGGCACCGATAGATGAGCCTGTGGTCGCCACACCCATCATGGTTCCCCTCTTCTTGTCGTAGTAGTGCGCGAGGCAGCATGTGGCGGGACTGTGGAACATCTGAGTGGTGGTCATGAATCAGAGGTCGAAACGCACTAGGATACCAGGGCGCTCCCGAGTCCAATGGCGACGCCTTGTGCAAGGAAGAACTGATAATACTCCTTGCAAAGCGAGACCATCATCAGGCCCAAGACCACGAGCACGGATCCTGTCGTGAGCAAGACAGTCGGCCCTGTAGAATCAAAACAGCGGCCAATGGGTGCTGCCTAATATTCTGTCAATTATGAAGGTCACGAAAAGTGTGCATTCAGCTTACCGCAAAGAAATAAAGAAACGAAAGAAATGTTCCAATCCAGGAGATCTTAGATTGGCTCATGCCTCTCAACTCGTCCCGCGTGTATCTGAGCAGTGTAAGTGCAAGATCGCAAAACAGTCATACACAGGTAGATTACTCACTGGGCTTGGAAGGCGCCTGTCAAGTTAATCATACCGTGGTGAATAACACCGGACAAGAATGCACCGATAACAGACATGACTGCATCACGACCGCCCTCGGGATATTCTGAGTCAACACTGAGCTCGTCGTCCGCGGTACAATACTCCTTGTCGTCCTTTATCTGCGATTCATTTTCCCCGGACGCGTCGAGAATCAATAAAGCGGACATTGTAAACAGAGCGGTCGTCGATGGCGTCTTCTTGGAGTATGGGGATTTAGAACGCCATCCGTCTTGTCTCAGGACCTATATAAATCTGCTGTCTATGCGTGACACTGTGTGAACAAGTGGACTGACGAACCTTGCGCTCGAGCTTCCGTCCGTTAGAACAATTGGCCCTGCATCTCCACATGAGGAGGGTCTTTGGCGATGTCAGTACAGAGTCTGAAACACTCCATTCTAGGTGTCGGGTACCACTGAAAAACCGGTCAGCAAGACTCGTGGTGGCATTGCATGGAAAATATCTTCTATCCAGAAACCCCAGGATGTTGAGTGGGGGCATGATCAGACAAGAAATCTACGGAATAAGAGCGGAGACGGTATATACTATTTCGCGGAAGATTCGAGTTCAATGAACTTCTCCTTGCCGTTCACCTACAAAANACGCATCCTCGGCAAATGTACCGTGTTGGTGGAGGAAGTAGCGGTAACATTCTGGACATGCCATGATATTCAACTTGTATGTTCCGCAGCGCATCATGACTTCGTTATGTCACCTTTGGGAGACTTGACCTGTAAAATTATACGAATCAGAGCACGCACGGTGTGGATGCGAAGTGTAAATTTACCCAGGAAGTCGAAGTCGAAGTCTAGGGTAACGGGGAATCATGTAGATATACCTTCAAGGGGTCGCACAAAATAATAAAGCGTGAAAATTTTACGTGCAGGGTGAACGTTCACCGTGCTTCTTGCGTGTCTCAAGAAGTAGATGTTCGGGTCAACTGATTGGTGTTCTGGAAACCTCGAGCAGCAGGGCTCGACAAAAACTTCGAGCTGTTCGTGTCAGTAGTAAAGCACCGCAACTTATTGTAGGATGTGGCGTCGAGCGCTCCTTTCGGAATTTCCCGGGATATGCAGCATGTTGTTGGCGCTAATGCTATGTCTTCTTTTCCATCTCACTTTCTTGAGTTTCCTCCAAATTCAGACCGAAACATGCAAACCACCTGCAATCTTTTGTGCTCATGTTCAGATTATATTCAGCGAGGTTGTTGGCCAAAAGCACACATATAGATATTGAACATACAACGGTACGTCAACATCTCTCTCTGTGTAAACGAATGCGTAACTAATCCACGGGCATGATAGCACCTCTCGCCAATATATCATGTATGGCGGAGAGGAACGCCGTGCATTGTTCCATACAAGTCGTGAAGCACGGACATGAACAATCATGCTCCGTTAGGCATGGCGCCTCGCATCCTTTCGTAGGACCGGGACAGTCTCGCAAAAGGTGTCTGGCAAACGACATTATCAGGATCGCGGTCCGACAGAATGTTGGTAAGTGAACGTCCTCAGATCCATATAACTCATACCGGTGGTATTATTACCTCGTTGCCTAACAGACACTTGGCTGCAGAAACGGCTCGTGCACGAAGCCGGCTCCAGGAGTATTATCTCGGGTCTTAAACCGACCTCAAGGATTTCATATCTCAAGCTGGTCGCACGGGATTTCCGCTTTGTACGAATTAGACAACGCTCGCGGAATTCTGAACACTTCTATCAGTGTCTAAACTTACGAGTCCCGACCACGGCTTACAGCACCTTGTCACAACCCAAATCCAACGTGCCCTTTCAAGTTTCTCTTTTGCGCCTGCCTTCATACAAAGCAGTTAAAGCAGCGAATAGAGTATATCAAGCAGACTGTTTCGCCGAGCGACGAGACGCTGATCCCCATCACACGAGTTCAACGTTTCATGGGTCACTGCCAGCACGCGGATACAAGCAGGCATACACGATTCTCTCGCAGCTGCATGTGGCTTCCACATATTACCCTCCCCCCTTCGACCCTCAGTACATAATGCTGTCTTTGTCTCACCATTCGCTCCTTGCAGGTCGCTCCCCATTTTTCTTTTGCTTCATATCCAGGTCTAGGTCGAATTTCGAGGTTAACAGCTGACCTTCATCCACGCCTCTCTTGCTTTCATTTCACGTCGGTCACCCCTTCTCCTTGGGCACTTGACCTACTGCCTTCTCGTCGAAGAAAAATGGCGCAAGCACACGTTGTCTTACCAGAATCCCCCAGGTCTTGCCCAATATATGATCACCCTCGAGTGATCCCTCCTTGGCAGCACTACCGCGAGGGCATTCGTCCATCCAACTCTCGCACATCGCGCACCTCCGCCTCCTCCTCCCATTCACACTCTCGAAGCATCCCCGTCTGTCCTTCACCTCGAAGGACGCGTACGACTGGTGGGAGCGCTGATCCCCATCTTCCTCATCATCCTCCCACACATCCTCCCGTACACAGCCCTCCTCACTACCCACATCGAACCCATCCACACCACCCCAAAGACGCGAGGAAGCCCTGGGAGCAGATGACGCAGACTTACGCTTGGGTTTTGGAGCAGGAGATCGCGGATATGGCGAGGAAGAACGAGGAGACCGTGCGCTGTATCATAGAGCAGCAGGAACGTGAGGCGAGGGAGCGGACGGTCTTTGCCATGCTGGGTTTGGAGAGTCGGTACCGCGAGATGATGGAGCAGCTGGTGGATGACTTTGAGGACATGACGGAGCAACTGAAGGCGCGGGAGGAATATAGGCGGCAGAAAGCGATGCATTGGCAGAGGGAGATGGAGAAGACGACGTATGACGAGGCGAGGAGACATCGGGAGTACGACGCATGGAGGCAGGAGGTGGAGAGCTATCGGGCGACGTATGACCGTAGGAGGGCGCAGGCTGTGGAGAAGGAGAAGGAGAGGCGAGAGATGGAGAGACTTAGGGCGAAGGCAACTCGTGACGAGGCGGAGAAAGAGGCATGGCGGCGGTACGAAGAGAAATGGGCTGCCCTCAACCCATCTGCAGAGCCTTCCACGGAGCCAATTTCTTTCAAGTCCATTCCTTGGCCTGTGTTCTCGCCGCCTGGCAAAGCAGAGGATATAACACCTGCTCGTGTTGCGATGTTCCTATTGTCACCGAATCACTCCAATGATCAGTCTCGGAAGGAGAGGATCAAGGCCGCCCTCCGCAGATGGCACCCCGATCGCTTCGGACGCACATTGCTCAGAGTAGCTGAGGATGACAAGAAGGAGGTTGAGGAAGGCGTTGGGATCGTAGCAAGATCTCTAAACAACCTGATGGAGCGGGAGAGTAAGATGATGGTTCAAGCTACTCGTGCGTACCTCTCATCCTTGATATGACGAAGCGATCTAAAGCGTCCTCTCTTTCTAGAAAATCACTGAATCGTCTCAGAGACGGCTCATGGCAGGCTCATGAGCACTCAAAGATTAGATCTGCAGCTCACGGAACTATAACTTTACACGTCTAATTATGGGAAATATCTTTGTCAGTTGTGCCTTTCTTGCCACATCGGCGAGCGTATGTTTATGCCACGTACTTTTCTGTCGAAACAAATTGAATTGGTGTCATGAACTATGGAATTTTGTCGTTGTCGGCTTCACTACAGTACGAGGAGGTGGTAGAGCGTTTACATGTTTACAGCCAATTGTTCGATAGTCGGCAAGCAAATATACCGGACGACCCGTCTGCGCCGCCGTTTACCAATCCTTTTAGGCGTTCCGTTCGCCAATCCCACTGGTCACGATGGTATGAAGACTTGCGCTATTTATGTCTGCGAAATATCTTGCGCTCGTCTCCATGTTCCGAACCTGACCTGGACGACGTGGACACTGGACATACCTCCATCACTGACTGCCATTTCCAACGGCGACGACGATGTCCAAAGTACCCATTGCTCCGCTCGAGGAGCAAGTCGATGTCGCGCTCAAACAGGCGACCCCCAAACGTAACGAGAATGTGGACTACGCATTGAAGTTTCTGGCAGCAGCGATCGGAGGTGCGTTGAACTACATCCCTTATCTGTTTCGAAGGTTGATGGATTTTGCTTCTAGCTATGACTGCGTCAGGCGTCACGAACCCGTTTGACATCATCAAAGTGCGTATGAATGGATTCACGAATCTATATTTGAATAGAGGACTGATGGAGGGTTGGCAGGTGCGACAGCAGCTGCGTACACAAAGTATGTCTTCTTTTCTGACGTGACCCATTGGAACCTTGTTGGACAATCTCATCCCCAGAACCTGGAGCTGCGCATAATGCATTTTGGATGATTGGGAGAGGGATGGTTCGGACGGAGGGTGTGTTGAGTTTGACAGGGGGTTTCGGCGCGAGCATGATACGGGAGTTCGTGTACTCGGGTATGCGAATAGGTACGTATGAGTTCTTCAAAGACAAGTGAGTTCCTGAGTCTCTCAGTGTAGATATGGGTTGTCACCGCGGTGTTATAGATTGCACGCTGCCACGAAGGGTGGTCTCAGTAGAGAGGGTGTCATGTTAAAGGTGGCTGCAGCAACAATTGCTGCCGGCATAGGATCGTACGTATGTCTAAGCTATCGTGAATTTTTTTCGGTCTCAACTGTCTCCATAGATCTGTTGCCAATCCGGCAGACGTTATCAAAGGTTTTTTCGCTGATACTTTACAATTTCAGCTCTGACCGTACCGCTAGTTCGTATGCAGGCGTACTATCCCGAAGGCAGGCCGTACCGAAACACTTTTCACGCGTTCGCGTCCGTTTTCAAGGAAGGCGCAGCGCGACGCCCAGACTCACCGATTCTAGGAGGTCTGCGGACTCTCTACCGAGGTGTTGAAGCGACGACCATCCGTGGGGTCATCCTAACGGTGTCTCAGGTAGCTTCATATGATCACGTGAAACAAACTTTGAAGATGAAGGGGATTATGAAAGAGGGTGTTGGTCTGCACTTCACGTCAAGTCTATTTGCTGGGTACGTTCTTGCTCTTGACTGTGCTGCACAGCTTTCTTACTGGAATTCAAGATTCTTCTGCTCCGTGATGTCAAGCCCTGTAGACATCGTGAAAGTGCGTCTTATGACCGACAAGCACCATCAGTTCACAAGCGCGTTGAATTGTGCGGCCAAAATTATGCGGAATGAAGGACCGATGGCGTTTTACAAAGGTTTCAGTATGTGCTGGGGTAGAGTGAGTCCTTCTCAAAGCTTACGTGAGACTATCGTTCGCTCATCGTTTTCGTAGCTGGGGACACATACCGTTGTCAGTTTCCTAGTATTCGAGCGGATACGGCTACTGTTTGGTGTTGGACCATTGTAGCAATACCTCACGGACGTGTGGACACGGGCGTCATCTCTCGCATTGTATCAATATCTTCATTCCAATGGTCATGATTTCTTTTCTTCTTGTTTGCCGTTACGAGACCGAGTGGACCTCCTTCATCAGGTGAGTCGTCATCTGGCGTTGCTTTTGAACATTCACATTTGTTTTCTAGGATCTACTAATGTTATGTGCGTTACACTCGAGAAGAGGAATGAACAGCTTTTCAGCGCGCCGTTTGGGGGTGAGATGACCGGATCCAGGAAGCTATCGTTGATGATAATCCGCGTCGACGTCAGGTAAGTACTACTAAGTGGTTATGCATGAACGCTTTCGTCACTTGATGAGGGTCGATCTCGTGGTCAATCAGCTAGGCTGACGATCCGGCAACCTTCACAGATGAGTCTGCGCCTCATATCTCGATCTCCTTGGGTTTAGGCATGGGCGGCCGACCCAAATTCGGCGTGGCCAATGATATATCGAATTCTGACCCGAGCGATGCATGATGGTAAGTGCGTATCTCCCCAAGACTTCGCCATAAGTAGAGAGCTCGAGAATCCACACGCACACACTGAGGCCCGCCGGATGCTGATCGCTACATGACGGTTCGGAGTGCAGACTTTCCTGAGATTGCAACTCAGCGTTCCAAAACTTCTTGTCTCCCATCTATCCGAGTTTCGTCTCGTCTCGTCTCGTCTCGTCAACCTCTTCGATTCACTACAGTACATACTGGGACTCCATATCTCAGGCTCCCGAGTGAACTGGCGGCTTAAAATGGTGATGTGATATCTTGTGATGTGTTCCCTCTGAATCTTCTCCTAACAGCCATCTTTGATTCTAAAGGATTGATCTCAGAAGACGGGTTGCTTTATTAAATAAGGCCCAATGAACACAACGCGAGGTTACGTTATAGGAGATATATATACTCACCATATGACAGAACAAGGCGGTGTACGGACGTGGATGAGAGAGTGATACAGTACGCTTGCTGTCTTATTCTCACCGCATCATCATTGACATTCGAGGCATCACCGGTGTATTGCTGCTGCTAATGAGACCTTGACCGCTGGTCTGATTATGCTGAGAACCTTCACCTATGTCTCGCAGCGCTAGCTCCATCTCCGTCGTCCCTACTTCGTCCCTCAACATATCCTCATTCGTGCGTGATCACTCGCAATATTAATCACTCTCTGGACGATGTAGTCCTCCTCCCTACCAGTTACTGTACCTGCTGTGTCAAGAAACCACGTTGTGTGAGTAATTTTGAAGCATTGACTCGTTCATGCGACTGCAGATCTGATCAGGCATTCTGCGCTGCACAAAACAAGCTTCTTTGTACGCTCACACAGACTCGTACAGCCTTTCGTGGCACTCCCGAATCCTCACCGAATTCATACAACCATCAGAATCTCGTTTTGCATTATTTCCAACTGCATAACATGTAAATTGTGCTCTCAGTTATTTCAACTGCTACTGAGCTTGTAACGGAGTCGCTCACGGCAACGAACTGATGCACCCGCTTCCAACCCGCTTCGACGACTTGTGACGACTCCTAATCCATTCGCCGAATGAAAAGTACTCTTTGTAACAATCAACATACGTATAATGAAGGAGGTGTGATGGTGTTTGATGCTCGGGTAAGGTGACCGGCAACCCGGACTCGGAGGAATTGTTTCTTGTCCGCAACGCCCATCTTTCTCTTTCTTTCTTTTTACTTTCTTGAATCCCTTTCTGTTTCGGCGGGCATCTTGCCTTTATATCATCTCGACGTCGTCGTCGCTCTTTCTGTCGTCGTCCATATTCAAGTTGTAGATGCCCGCCCGAACATTTCCCGACACCCCCCACCCGCCATCCCGACAACAAAGCCATATGCACACATCGTCCTCGCTATCCCTCTCGCAACGCGATATCCACGACGAACGATCTCAGGAAACTCACGTTCTCTATGAAATGACCGTTCCCCCGCCCCCCATGGCCCTCAACAATCAACACAATCCTTACCCAGCTCTCGATCACCGATACCCTACTGCATTCATACCCCCCAATCTCCATGGACACCATTATTCCGCACCTCCCCTCCGACCCGCATCACCATATATAACGTACCCAGGGTTCCCCCCAGCTCTGCTGAATGCCAATAGCTATCCCGGTGGCCCTCAAACAACCTGGCATCCGCAGGGCCCGCTGCCACTTTTTCGACCTCCGCACTTCACGCCGCCGTCTCCTATTCCGCATAAAGTCTGGATTTTGGATTGCAAGTCATGTAATAAGTTCTTGACGAATAGGGGAATGAAGGTGAGTCATTTACGCCCCAAAGATGGTTGACCTGGATGTTATGTACCAGGCTACGGAGTTGCCGCCTGCTCCTACCTCCGAACGAAGTCAATTCGTCAGAGCACAGCTACCAACTCGAAGTTCTGCCAACACTATTATCCATTCTCAAATTGTGTTCGCGTTGTGTTGACTTACTGTTCTCTCCCATAGGCAGTTCTTCTCTTACGACCAAACGTCCCCCTGTACTCTACGGACGCTATGCCGATAAATTGCTCTGCGTTTTCTGGCGCGGCAGATTCTGCATCGAGCTCTCCGGTCGTAACTACGCCGACTTCCGCTAGTTCGCAATCCAGCGGACACAGTTCTACGGATGGGATACGCCCCTCAGCTCGGACTTGCGAATGCCTCACGCAGACGTTGCACTGTCATGGATGCGGAAACAGAGTAGGTTATATGATCGTTTCACCGTGTCACCGGTGCATGTCGTCTATCACCGCTACCAACCGCTCCACGAATGGTCATCGTTTCGTGTTCTACTCTAGCGAAATCGCGGCTAGTGAGCGGCACTATATCGCAGGGGAGAGTGGCGTACGCTCGCTCATCTCGCCCTCCTCCTCTCCGTCACTTTCCATAACATCGCCGCCGCCACACTCGCATCCGATAATCATGCCGCCGCTAGGTGTCAACTACCTTCCCATGCATCGAACAGTTTCGCGACCCCTGGAGAACCCACCCGGATTCCTCGAACAGGAATACACGTCGGAGTCTCGTCGCAGCTCAACTTCTGCAGGGACGCATTCTCCGATGAGTCCTATTGAGTTCGCCCGCTCGCGTCCACCAAGCGGCCAGTCGTCCCCGCAGCCAGACCGAGATGTATCTCCTCCAGGAACGTCTCCGCGTGCCCCTCCGCCGTCCCACTCAACGTCACCACAGTCTGGAGATGGATACTCTTCACCTTCCAGCGAAGACCCCCTGAGCTCCAGCCAGTCAAGCGCTTCTGAGGAAACTCCGGAGCCTCTTCAAGTCGGAGAAGTCGTGTTTTGGCACCACCTAGTCCGGAGCGGAGAGATTCCTGCTGTGATAGAAGACAATCGAGCTCGAGGTCCCAAGACCTCCGTCGAGGCCTCCAAATTCTCTCTCTTTGGAACTGGAGGCAAATCGTTCAAAGTTCAGCATACGAGTGGTCGCTCGCATGGCGTCGTTGCAGGCCGATGAATGATGGAACTATCTGGATGCGTAGTAGGTTCATCATGAATGATTCATTACGACAACGACATTATTTATGCTGTCGTGTATTTTGTTCATCTCTCTCCCTCGCTTTGTCAGTCATTCGCTCATTGGACTATCTTTTCATTCGACCATTCTTGAAGAATCTCACTGTTCCATTACCTCGCTCCTTCTGGTATCCCTTCAACCCCGTCTTTTGAGGTCCCTCGTCTCGCACACGATATGTCGCATCTGTTCCCTTCCTTATCCCTGTCCTTCATTCAAGTCTGTCTCTCATTGTACTCTATTGTGTCACGCTTCCATCCTGCGAGGCTCACTTGTGTACCTTTGTATGTATTCTCATTGTACTAGTACCTCTATACAAGATCTCGTACGTCGCCGCTTTCTGTGACAATTCTTCCTAGCCAACCGGCGCTGGCATATCCAGTCACGGTCACACCTACCGACGATCACCGTTGTTCCCTACTTTTTTCTTGTCTAAACTTGAATGTTGAACATCGAGGACTTCGACAACCTTCCGTTTCTACGAGACTACGAGACCTCAGCTCTGCAAGCTTCTGATGACTCGCATGTGGCTTTCACGACTGATAATGTGGCGGTCGTGTGAAATACACAACAAACGCGTGCGTGTCCTAGGTTACTACTCTGGCAGATAAGCCTTGTATTCACGTCCGGGGCACAGCTGACGTCGTATTTCCAGTGAAGCTCGTCATAGAGCTGCATGCTCTCATACTGCTCTCTTCATCATCTCTCTCTTCTCCCTCGCCATGGGAAACCCGCTTGGTCGTCGCACCATGCAGTTGCACGAGTCCCGCTCTGAGATTCCGGACGGCTTTGTGAACAGTGGCTCTGCATCCCCCGGGTCAGTGCTCAAGCTGCGTATTGCTCTTGCGCAGAACGACCCGGCTGGTTGTTGAAATCTATGATGAGGCAGTTCTCGTAGATCAACAACGGATTTATCATTGATCCCGTTTTCGTAGATAAAGCCCTCTTTTCGTGTATTTCCCCCTCTCTCATGCGTTTGCAAGAGCTCAGCCAAACACAATACATTCATTCTATTCCTACTGTCCTCAGGAATTCTAACATTTACTTGTCATGCTTACACGCCTGCGCTAGGGCCAATCCGTTTCAAGCAGCCTGTCGGAGCGTTTCCAAGGACGACCTACAAGAACTTGCGTTATCACTTGACGCAGCAACGTCCTACCTTGCGTTGGTAGATCTGGATCTCGGTGTAGTATGTACTATCACCCTCTCAATTCTAGGAACACACCGTGTACGTTCCGAAGCTGAAAACGTATCGAGGATGATTTGCGTGGCTTAGTTGTTGTCCTTGAATGAGTCCGAGTCCTGGACATAATCGTGATCTCAGGAATGTCCCCTCCGCCAGCGGGATATGTGTAGAGGCGATATTTGGCAATGCATCTAACGCCAAACTCTATGCACTTCGTCGCGCCCTTTTCCGGATTCGCTCGACACTGGACAGGTGTACTGGACACTCCACTACGTCGTAAGACAAACTCCAGACTGTGTCAATATGGTACTGTGCTTTTCTCGTATGCGCCATGACCTATGGTCGTTCAATCATATCTGGTCTGTGCGCATTGACGACGGCGCTGTTATAAAGTCGAACGAGAATAAAGGTTCCTGGTAGCATCACATGCGGACACCTATTATCTTCGTGAAAACAACGCAGACCATCGAAAAATACAACAAATATTAGGTCGTATATTCGTCATCCCAAGACCATACCATACATCATTTGAACTATCGCAGGCTACTGCCTTCCTCGTGAACCCCTCCGCTAATCAGAATCGACCCGGACTCAGCAGTGCCGTACTATCCACCGTTCTGCCTTTCACGGGGCTCGGTGCGTCCAGAAAGTCCTAGCGTAGTAATAGATCAGCGCGGGCCAAATAGAGCAAGAGAAATACCTACGTTGGCCTTCGGCGACTCGTCCTGCTGGTCGTCTGGTAGATGCAAGTATGTGTGCAGGGAATCGCACACGCCAGGGCATGTATGGTGAAGTCGATGAGCAAATTGCTGGCATATGAGGATGTAAACGTGAGAAGGGGTGGTGTCTCCGCTGCCAATAGGTGGGTTGGACGCGAGAATATAAGGGATATGTCTGCGGATAAAAGTAGCAAAGGTAGAAGCGTGCATGCGCACTATTTCCTCCGGTAGCAAACACAGAAGACCCAGACACGCTGTTGCCCATTTGAGGTGGGTGGCAGGTCTCATATCTATGTCACCTTCTTCAACATGGTCATCCGGGTCCTCGTTCAAGACTACGCGGAATATATCCTTCGTACCTGTACATCAATAAATTGAGCGAATTGTACAGCGAGAAACGAGTTAATAACGCACTAATCTGCAGTGTTTCCGTACCCGAGGACTCAGGAAGAAGAAGGGTAGGATCACGAACGAAGCATCTGAATGCTTGCACGGAGAGTGAGTTGCTGCTATCAGGCGGATAGCGCAGCATCCGTACAAGGATGACGCAAAATCGTTTGCGAAAGAGATCAATCTTCGTTTTGTGACGTTCTATATCCATTTTATCCATTTCTTGTTGTTTATGATCGTTCTTCAGTCGTAGAATAGCGTGGTCCAAAAATCGGAGTGCTGTCTCCACCCACTGTCCTAGCTGACTCGAAGAATTATCGTCTTCAGGCTGTGTCGACACCACATTATACTGAGTCGAGATAGGAAGATGGACTTCACGATCTAGTGTGTCGACAAGGATATTGGAAATTGTCGTTAATGGGACAACGGCCATGGAATACAAGTTATCCACAATATCATTGTCACTCAGCGCGAGCACTGAGGGGCTACCTGATCGGGTTCTGGTCGGTATTCCTAGTCGGCGCTGGGTAATTTGAGCAATGCATCTCGCTACATGCACACCGGACAGATTTGTCAAGCAGGGTGCCAGGATTTCTTCCAGGTGCGTGTCGTTCCGAAGTTGACTATCGATGCCAACGAGAGCGTCGATATCAGAATCTAGACTGTGTCTGACGCCGAGCTCCCTGACATCAGGAAAAACCAGAAAATCTAATTACATGGAATCATAGATAAAACGTCTGATACTGCGTAACCCCCTTCAATCACATCCATTATACACGTTACAAGGCTTACCTTCAATCCGTGGAGTCCCCGATAATTTCACTGGCACTTACATGTGGAACCATGCAGTTGCGCGCTGATTACTGCTGAATCGCGAACAATTGTCGAGAGTTCACGCAAGAATTATATGCATCCGCAGCCCACTCACCACCGCCCGCAAACTCCGCACCTCCTCGCCCATGCGCATCGCCTCGGTCGTCAGCGCGACGTCTTGGTGCCGCCCGAGCGACTCGAGGCTCGAGGCGAGGGAGACGACAGAGGAGTGCAGAGACGTGAGTGTCCCGTACAAAGTGGGTGAGATGGTCAGCGGTGCGACGGTGGATGTGGATGTGGATGTGGAGGAGAGCGGTGGCTGGGGTTGAGGGGCTTGTGAAGGTTGTAAAGGTGGCGGCCGGGGACGGAAGGCAGGCGATGTCGACGTCGACGCGCGGGAGGACTCGGGGTGCGCGTATTCGTCCTCGGCGGGCGGGAAGTACGATGCGAGGCTGAGGTAGCTCCCCGGGCTCGGGTCCACAAACGCAGCCATATCCCTCGTGATGTCCTCTGTATACTGCACCACGGGGCTCGCCCCACCTCCGTCCCCATCCTCTCTGAACCACGGCCCCAGGACCCTCTTCACCTCACTCAGCTCTCGCTGCATCATGCTCATCATCCCCTGCATCACGCTGATTTGGTGCTTTAGCTTCGCGTTCTCCTCTTCTAAGTTGCGCGTTTGGCTTTCGTGAATGGCGAAGAACCCTTTGATAGATTCGTACGAACATGTCGGTATGTGTGCAGAGTGGAGGGACGTCCGTCGGCCTGTCCACGAGCAGCCATGCGAGAGGTGTGTACAAGGGACGATGGTGTCCGGACATATGTCAGTGTGAGCGGAGCGTGAGGTCCCACCGGGGATAACAGACAGGCATGCAGGGCAGGTCCACGGTTGTTTGTCGCAAACCTCTGTATGAGACTGTCACATTTCATTAAGATTGAGTGGTGCCTGTTAGAATGGGGTGCGGGACGTACCTCAAGTAAACCAGCCGAAATCTCAACCCCACACTCCTCGCACACCGCCCCGCCCTGACCGTGCATACGCGCATGCCTCGCACCGTCCTTCCTTGGGACCAGCTTATCGCATATCCCATCCGGACACCTTACCTCAGCATACTCACACTTCTCCCGTACGTGCGCATCAAGCAGCTGCCGTTGCGGCGTCTCCGCACACCCCGAGTTCGGGCACTCCACCATCAGCTCATCCACCAGCTAGCCAAATCCAATTCATTCAGGGAAGTAAGATACGACGGTAGGCAAAGCAAAGACGTACGTTCCGCAACACCGGATCCGCAGGGGCGAGGTTCTCCGCCCTCAGCGCGGACCTGTCTATCGGACACTGCGGGGTCACCTCCAGCGCAGCGAGGATGCATTCCCGGCAGAACGTGTGTGCGCACGTCCGGGTGGTGTGTGGGTTGACGAAGGGTGCTCTGTAGTGTTTTTGGTGTCAATGGCTACGCCGCAGAGCTCATTTACCGCTGAGTACCGTACCTGCAGATACAGCAAACCTGATCGAGCGTGTAAACGGGTGGACTCGTACGGAGGTGGAACAGCCGGAAGACGTACTAAATTGGGGTTCGGCGTATCTATGTAGTTATACGACATCTCGCCGGTGACGTGTCTCTGTACCAGATTCTCGTGGTCAGGGTGTACAGAGGTGGAAAATGAGCAACGAGGGGTCGCAACGATATCCCGCGGACATGGTCCGAGTCGGCCGTAAGTGGTGTTTGTCGTTGTTAGGATCTAAAGCGCTTGCCTTTTCCGGACACCCCGCTTCCTCTTCGACTTCTCGGTCAATTGAGCACGCGAATAACATATTGATTGGGAAGCGTTATGGGGACAAATAAATTACAGAGAACCTAGATATTAATGTTTCAAATGAAGCTAGTTACCTATAGAGCTGATAAAGATACACGACCACCTAATCCAATAGGTGGCCGTTGTGACAAAACATACAACAACAGATAGTAGTCTGAGGACAGAATGGGGAGATCAGAGAGCGCAGTTATGAGGCGTGGGCCAGCGCGAGATCAACGATCGTTTGGTATCCGGCGAAGCATCCGGCGACCATCTTGTACAGTCCGGCAAACACTTGCAGACGGGGGACGAGCAACTGCGACGACTTTCGTCAGCAACTGTGCGAATGTACGAAGACAATAGAGATGGTCTTACCGCTTTTGCGTTAGGATCTGAAGCGGAGCTTGCCGCCGTTTGTTGGATAACGCCCAAATCGGAGCGAATCTAAGAACCAATTGTATAACTATTGAGTCAACGGTTTGCAATGAGACGCAGTCGTGGACATACCGAGTCCCAAATAGTCGTGAGGGCACTGAGAGGCTTGACGATACCGTCGAGGTCGGTGGGGACATCAACCAAATACGCTTGGAGTTGCTGTTGTGGCGAGAGCAAATTCTCAATCCCCGCGCGTTGTTCGCGCTTGGCACTAAGTTCAGGCTTCAGGGCTGGTGCGGGCTTAGTGTCAGCGTGAGGGAATTAGACCGGTGGAGGTGTACGCATACCGGGAGCCTCGGATTTGATTTTAGCCAAGAGGCTTTGATCGATGAGGGGACCAATGGCAGTGGCCTGGCATATGCGGATTAGCGACAAATCAACACGCTACGATGAAAGAGTGCATGCTATACGTACCAATGCACTTGTCCAAAAAGAGGGAATGACACAGCCAAGAATGGAGGTGACACCAGTCGTAGGAGGAATAGCACCGTAGGTGAATATGAGCTGAAGATTGCTCACACTAGTCAATAGACTGTACGACATCGCACTTTTAGCAAATCAAGTTCCGAAGCAATGCAGAAGCGACGTACTCGATGACTGTGTTCTGCAGGGCTGCAATCTCGTCGTCGGACGTCTTTACCAAAATGTCGAGGGTGTCCCAGCTCGGCCACGACACCAAGAATGCAGCGACATCCTGCTGGAGTTTCGCGAATCCCTGAGCTAGGCCATGAGCACTCTGACTATTCTCGTCGATGAGCTAAAACAAGAATGTCAGCGCATGTTCTGTCCCGGGATCCCCACCGGGTATGACGGACCTTGTGGTAGTTCTGCATTGAAGCTGCCTTATCGGACGCAGAAACCGTGTCGTCTGTGAGCGAAGGCAGGAACTTCGACGAAAAGCCTAGCATAATAGCGTCCGAATGAATAAACTCCACTTGGTCTGCATATTCCAAGTACACTTACTATCGGCAACATCGTGTGCCTGCTTTGCGACCTCACTAGACTTGACTAGAAGTTGCTTGTAGTCCTATATCACGAGAATCGGATCAGTTAGCATACTCGGGTTCAATATACATAGTAAACCCGGTAATCATAATTACCTGGTACAATGCCGACCACTTCTTGGCCAGGTCAGCAATTACGGCCTTCTCTGCGTCTTGGTGACTGATGAGCCCATCGATCAACGCGAACGTCTTCACCAACGCGACGGCGCGTACACTGAGGTCCTTGATCTCGTCGCCGATGGCCTTCTGTGCGGTCGGATCTGTAAGCTGCGATGCCAGAACACCCAGTCCTTGTTGGACTTGGCTGTCGGGCAGCTTCTTTGCTTTCGCTACAGCATCGTGAAGCTCGGTGTGGGTCTGAATGTATGCCGCGGCGATAGTGGTTGTCGACATCGTGAATGTAATAAGGCGAGATTGATACGGTGTACAGTAGGTATGTCGGGAGGGAAGATGTTATGAAGGATTGCATCATATTGGTTCGGTCTATATATACTCATCGTAGGTGGTCTTTCAGTACTTACTTACAATGATGCCTTGCCCGTACTTTGTGGAAGCAATGCCATGATCCAAGATCCAGCGCTCGCACCACTTTACCAGGGCTGTGGAAATGATCATCTTTTCGAAATCCCACCACTCGCTGGTCGCAATCGGGAGTACAACTGGTCCGAGAGGCAGCTTTTCCAGTTCGCGTAACAACATAAAACTAGTGTCAGTGACGACTGAGCGTTCCGTTAGTGCGAAAACACGACCGAAATGGGTGTATGAAAGGAGGAAAAATAGTGAGTGACGAGCTGCTTGATGCGCGCAAAAGAGACCAGTTCGGGCGGCAATCTGGTGATACTGCCAGCGGATTGATTGTGAGACATAAAGCTTTCGGCCTCAACAGGGTCTCAACGTTCTCAACGTGCTTAACATAGGTTCATCATGGTTGACGCGTTGACGCGTATAGCCATGATCCAATGTACGTCGAGGCTATAACGGATTTTGCGCCTATACATAGGTTCAGCTTCTATGCGCGATATCAACGACTGTTGACTGTTTGAACTCTGCATTGGCAAGAACCACATCTCAGCCTATGAACCACACAGTCAGGAACATTCTTGAAGATGAATGGTGATCATACCAAATACACATTACAACCCCTGAACCAGCTTCTCCAAGTCGTACCCCCCTGCGACCTGAAACTCAGATATGCCAGAGCTGACAAGCTTTCCAGATTTCTTCGTGAGTCTGCCCTGCGCCCGCACGACCGTTTCCATCCGTCTCTCCGCGTCAAGGACAATCTTCTCCCCGTCCCAATCGCCGTTCTTGCCTTTCTCGCGCGAACGATCTGCCGATCGTGTTGACGTGATGCTACGTTTCTTGGATCCTCCTGCTGATTTCCCTTTAGCGTTGACGGCAGTCGGCGCATCTCGTAATGCAAACGCTTTCGCTAAATGGCCGAGGTGTAGGTGCCGAAGGTGGAAAATGTGTTTCTCCTCCGAAGGATGAGTTGCGTAGGCTCTCGTGTGGGAAAGGTAAGCTTTCCGCGCAAAGTCGGCATGCTAATAGTTGTATAGTGTCAGTATGGGCATGTGTATCAGGTCGGTCATAAAAACTTACTGCCTTGTCTTTCAGAACCCACCGCTCGAATGACAGTTGGACATCCGTGGCTCTGGCTTCGAATTCGGAGCCTTTTCCGCCGAAACCGTTCTTCAGAACAGTCTCCGTGGCAACGGAGTCTAACTTTCCCGCTGACTGAGCGGACGAGCTGACATCTGTATCTGCAATGTCGCCTTGCATCTTCTTCGTGACCCAAGGAACCCAGTCCACCTCACTCGGTGCGACGAAACTCCAAGCCTCTCCCCCTTTACCAACACGTGCCGTTCGACCAACGCGATGCACGTACTCCGTGGAGCCGCTTTCGGTTGGCAGGTCGTACTGGATGACAGCTCGGACCAATGGCAGATCCAGTCCTCGAGAAGCCACCGATGTACACAGAAGTATCGATGAATGTGATCCAGAGTCATCGGACGGGGCTGCCGAGAATCCACGGAGAGAGGTCATACGCGTCTGGAGAGGAAGAGAGCCGTGCAACCGATATACAGAGGTGTCAGGGAGCAGAGAGGATTGTATTGCAATTTCATCTTCAGTGATCTTCCCGTGCGACTTTCGCTTGGTGTCTTCCTGGTCCTCAACAGCCTCTACTTCAGCAGAGTCTTCTTCTTCCGTCTCCGGGGCTGCGTTGGGCCCCATAGAAGCACCACCCAACAGTTGCCAATGGAAGTCGACGGAGTCGGTACAGCTCAAGAACACGATGATCTTTGTGCCTTTGCGGTTTTGCGACTGACTGAGCAAAGATCGCAGAAGCGCAACGAGCGTGACCAGCCGGAGCTTCAGGGGGACTACGACGTACTTCTGCGATAATTGTGACGGAGGTGTAAACTTCCCGCTAGTGCCATATGCCGCAACAGCAATTTCATCCCCAGGAGTGAGCTTCTGCCCATTTGCTGAAGGGACATCCGCGTCGACCGCTTTGATAACGATGGGTTCGAGCAATGCAGTACCCGCCAGCTTCTGCACATCTTCTCGGATAGTTGCGGAGCAGAGAATAGTTCTCCGTCGCCGCTCCCAGTCCCAACCGCCCACCTCCATACTATGCCCCTCCTCGACAGCAGTCACAGCAAGCTTTCTGCGGCCCTCCAACCCTTTGACGATGCCCTGAATGGTTTCCTCGAAGCCCAACTCCATCAGTCGATCGGCCTCGTCCAACACCAACCATCGACATTTGCCAACGTTGAGGGACTCGGTATTCTGAAGATGATCGAGCAGTCTGCCAGGCGTGCAGACTAGTATGGGACAACCTTTCCGCAATCGTGCCTTTTCGTGGGCACGCGTGGAGCCACCTGTGAGAAGACCTGACACGAGCCATCTTGTGAGCCGAGGACCGCTAGATTCCCCATCAGGTGACTCTTCCGGAGGTCGTAGACGAAGTTGTAGCAGTGATTCGAGGACATCTGATATTTGCTTGGCCAACTCGCGTGTAGGAGCAATGACAATTGCCAGGGTGCCAATGGAGCGGTCAATGTACGATAGCGTACTGAGAGGGAGAAGATCCTGGATGATAGGGAGTAAAAAGGCTAGTGTTTTTCCGGACCCAGTTTGAGACTGAATGAAAACATCTCTGGAAGATGTATCCTCGACATGAGTAGATAACAGCGCAGGCAAAGCAGCTCGCTGAATAGATGTGGGTTTTGAGATGGTCATCTTGGTAGTCAGATGATTCACTATGAGGGGGTCAAGTCCCAGTCCGGCGAACGTAGAAGAATCGACAAGCGGGGCATTGCTAGGCTTGGAGATAGTTCGTGGACGTGTGTTAGGTTTCGGTTGCTGAATCTCCGGGTTGGAAGTGAAAAGGGATGACACTATCTGTGTTGTCGCACGAGACGAAGATGCGTTACGCCCTGCAAAAGACGTTGTAGCCTCTGTCGAAGTCGTAGTACTGGAGGTTTTGTTCTCAATCCGAGCCTTCTTTTGCGGCCTCTGTTCGGAATTGCTGGTCTTATCGCGCGGCTCAGCAACTCGAGCCTTCCTCTTGGCTACACGGTTCGTTTTCAACCTGCTTGCTTTGAGTATATCCATGTCACCATATTACACCCAACGCTGACCTGTCTGTCCATCTCCCTCCCTTTTTCGTCTGATTTGTCCGTGCTGAGGCTGAGGTACCCTCAGCCAAATTTAAGACAAGTCCATCATCCATGGTAGTTACCCTGCTCTGTGCCGTTCCAAAATAGATCTCTTAATCGTGAAGAGAGTACAGAATGAGTTAGAGTGCAGAGTTGAAAGTAGCAGATAGTAGCAGATGCATCTGAAAAAGTTCTTTGACGCGAGATCTGAGATCGGCTGTAAGCGCCACGTGGGCGTGTCCTCATAACGACCTTCTTACGGTGCCACGTCTTCTTCCCACCTCCTCTCTTTCACTCTTCACTCGCACCATGTTTTTCGGACGGCTTTTGGCAGGTCTCTTCGTAGTTACCCTCGCAGCTTTCTTCTGCGCGCAGCCTGTAGAGGCAGCGAAGGGGCCCAAAATCACCCACAAGGTCTTCTTCGACATCAAACATGGAGACAAGGATTTAGGCAGAAGTACGTGTTGTCAGACGATCAATCCTCAGCTGTTTACTTTCTTGCGTCCCCACAGTTGTGATGGGTCTCTACGGCGGTGTATGTACTCTTCTCGCGAGGGCAGTCGTGCTTGGACTGACGCGCGCTATTTAGACCGTCCCCAAGACTGTCGAGAACTTCCGTGCTCTCTCGACTGGTGTTAAGAAAGATGGCACACCCATTGACTTCGGTTACAAAGGTTCCAAGTTCCACCGTATCATCAAGAACTTCATGATCCAGGGTGGTGACTTCAGTGAGTGTGTTCATTCGTCACGACGTGCTCGCGACTAATGTACATCGTTCAGCTCGCGGTGATGGCACTGGTGGAAAGGTAAGCAGTGATAATTATATCTTCACACGTAGCAAAGGTATCGACGCGATGTGACAGTCTATCTACGGCGACCGTTTCGCGGACGAGAACTTGTGAGTTCTGTGTGCAATCTCGCCCCGAATTTGACTGACGTTTCTGTAGTAAACTCCGCCACACTTCCCCTGGTGTGCTCTCCATGGCCAATGCTGGAAAAGACACTAATGGTACGTCCCCCTACCATCTTGCTAGCGGGCAATGCTGATTGCGTGTACAGGTTCACAATTCGTACGTGTATCATCGTCTTTGACCTTATAAGCCATATATTGAACATACTCTCAGTTCATTACCACTGTTGTCACCAGCTGGTTGGATGGCAAACACGTCGTATTCGGTAAGGTTGTCGAAGGCATGGATATTGTGACCGTGATGGGTAAGTTCCAAGTTTTGTGCCTGGGAATATGTGACTCATCGCATGTTGTCGGCTTTCCAGAGGACGTTGCCAAGGGCAGAAGCGATCGTCCTGTAGAGGACGTCATTATCGCCGACTGTGGCGAGGTACGTTCTTTCGCTCGTTTATGCTTGCACAACAGCTAATGTGAGACTACGTCACGCCAGCTTCCCGTTGAGCCTGAGGTTGATGATGAAGGGAAAGAGGTGCCTCTTCGTGCTGAGCTTTGAGCTAGGATATAATCTGATTTGTCCTTTGCTCTTTATCGCTATGTATCGAAATCAAAATATCTTTACCTACTTCCCTCGGACGCCGTCAGGTCACCGACGCATCTTCAAGCACTGTTTCCTCCTCGTCTTCCGGCCTTGCCGTATCGGCTCCTGCGGCAGCTACCAACGTCAAGCCTGCGGCAGAGGTCGCTGAGCCCACTGTCCCCTCCACTCCTTCCACGGATGACGATGTTCCCTCGCCCCAGGAGGGCTGGGGCTTCTTCTCGTACCTGTTCTTCTTTGCTTTCTTTATCGGTGTCGGTTTCTTGCTGTGGTACCTTGGTGCCGCTCGGTATGCTCTGAGGCTGTTGAGCCGCAACAGTGCACTGGGAAGATATAGACGTGTCGACGATGTGGAGAAGTAAATTCTAATCCCTATACATTCCTTTGACTAAGATATATCATCGTGCTGCGTGAATATTTGAACACGCAGTTGGAACAACACGTTGACGAGGTGAGCAGCTACTGAAGAGTATTTTGTTGCACGAACTGACGACTTGCTGCTGCTTTGAGTAGTGATCGATTTGAGTGGCTTCGATCTTGGCTCGTTACACGTCAAGTTCACGTCCCGATTCAGCAGTCCATGTTGAACACCTCGGCCGTGTTTGTCTGTTCTCAAATTTCTACCACATCTATCCGACATTACTAGGATCGCCATGGTCTCCGGTTACCGCACCACATCTCTATTATCATTCTTTCTTTTTGTCCTATCGACTGCATTGGTCAGTCTAGCGACTTCAGGCGACAGTGCGCAGGTCACAAGCCAAGTCTTCTTTGACATGAAGCAAGGAGATACCGACTTGGGTCGTTGTGAGTACCTGGCTTCTTGTTGACAAACCAATACTCATGACATTCGACAGTCGTGATAGGTCTCTTCGGCGACGTACGTCAGAAGTTTGTTCCCCGGTCGACATTCACGTTGATTTTGAATACGTCAGGTCGTTCCAAAAACCGCGAGGAATTTTCTCGCGCTGACGACCAGTACGCTACCGAACGGCGACCCAATTGACTTTGGATACAAGGGTTCGCGGTTCCATCGTGTGATCAGAGACTTCATGATCCAGGGAGGGGATATCAGTGAGCACCTACGATGCGCTCTCTACGAACTGTTAACTCGGTGTATGCGCTTTTAGCTCGCGGAGACGGGACTGGCGGCGTGGTACGTTGACATCTTTCTTATTTCCCGTATTCGCACAGCCAACATCAATGGACCTTTGACCTTCACAGTCGATATACGGGTTCACTTTTCCCGACGAGAACTTGTGAGTCACGAATCGCCCGCAAGTTTATCATCCTCAAGTCACGCTGTGCTGCAGCGATATTCCCTTTGACGCGCCCTGGTTGGTGGCTATGGCCAATTCAGGCGAGGATACGAATAGTGAGTAGCAACTTATTGTCGAATTATGGTATGCAGCTGAGCGTTTCTTTAGACTCGCAGTTCGTATGTGGTTTCTTCTTGTCTTACCTTCATCACATGCTGATAATTTTTTACAGTTCATTACGACCGTCATTACGGATTGGTTGACGGGGAAACACGTAAGTGCAGAGGAGTGAAAGTTGTAAAGCCTGACGATGTTTTATCGCGTGCAGGTAATTTTCGGCAAAGTCGTGGAAGGCTTCGACGTGGTGGACAAGATTCGTAAGTCACCCTGATATTTCCTTGGTCTGAGCGTATCGTATCGCTGACCAAGAGTTTCAGAAAAAACACGTACGGATCGCGACGACCGCCCTAACGTAGACGTGGAGGTGAGCGACTGTGGCGAGGTACGTGAATGCACTACGTTGCGAGCCTACTGAAATCTCATCGTACCGAACAGCTACCCTTGTAACCAAACAGCTCCAGGGAGTCCTCCGTGTCACATCACTGTCTTCGCAGTGTATACATGAATCGAGCAATCCACACGTTATCGCGGATGAAACGTGAACTTCTGAGTGTAACTTGAGACGATGTGGGTGAATCAAGTTGGCAAGTTGCAACAGCTATTGTGACATAAAGGTGTCATCTATGCAACTCCGCGAGTGGCGACTCGAACTAGAGTCTCGATCGAACTAGCACTTAAACGGTATCCGATCATTCCGATTACTAGTTGACGCGATACTCGTAACGATTCCCTTTAGTATAAGATGGTCTAACAACAGTATATTGTGTCAAATGAATACCCCGAGGTATAACAGTGTTACAGAGAGATATAGGGAGAACATTAGGTGGGGCGTTGAAACTGAAGCAAAGAAAGGAGCAGAACTGGAACTGGTCGTGGTATCTGGACTATGCAGACGTGTCAGTTATAGGAATGCGTGTAGTGCATTGGAGACGTACGGTATACCATTCTGCTCCGAGTAAGACGGACAAGTGTTATTCGCGTCCTGAGTAAACACCGCGACACTGTGAGTAGACGCATTTATACGACGATTGTGCGTGGAAGCTCACAGTTGGATTAGCTGGACAGCATACGCTGGAGCCGTCATCTACACTCCCGAGCGCAGAAGCTTGCTTGGCTCCTGCCCATGCTTGCAAACAGTCTACAGTCTGATAACTTACATTCCACACGCCAAAGTCCTGCATACGGTGTTAATGGGGTCATAGGGTATAGGTTCGGCCACGTACAGTATATCCTGGGGGAAAAGTAAGTTAGGTGTAAGGAGTAGGCAGAACGCTGACTTACCGTATAAAGAAACATTCGAAGGAAAGAAGTCGTCTGGTATCGCAGGAGATGGGTATGCAAGATCAAAGTTTATGTATTGCCCGGCTCTGAAGGAAATTGGGTATGATGAGACTCGGGGATGTGAAGAAAGTGGAGCGCAGGACGTACTGGTTCGGTTTGGTTGCTGTGGCAGAACACCATCCATTCCCTCCCAAAGGACACAGGTCCGTGACTTTCACAACCACACTCTTGACGACGTCCGGAAAGAATGGAGGACTTGAAGTAAAGGTGTTCAACAGTGTCAGGTTGAAGCACCGACCGCAACCTGGGCCATACGCAGCTGCACTGCCAAAAGCCAGTTGACTCATAGCGACCGTGGGGTAATGTGTGCTATCACCTGTGCAGCCACATGCAGCAATGTAGTCTTGGGGTAGGGTATAATGTGTCATGGTAGCAGTGCCATCTGCGGGATAGTCTATCCACTGTGACTTGACGGGTATCACGAGAAACGAGAAGAGCAGCAAAGACCACGGCGAGAGACAAAGCATGTTATGCGAGTGGAATGTGGGTATAGATGGGGTTGTTGTTCTGCAACATCAGTGGCAGAGTACAGTTGACAAGGGTGCGCAGGGCGAAAATCTCGTGAGCAACTGGGAAGTTTGTTGTGGCCAAAATTAGCTGCGGGGTCGAATTATGGGCGTTAACCCAACCGGTCAAAGTCTGTCTTGAAGAGCTTCGAAACGAAAGTCATATTCACGAGAAGTGAAAAGATCCGGTAATATTGTCCTACAGAATACTCGTGAAGGGGTCTAGCAGGAGCCCAAGAGGCCGAACATCTAATAGTAAGAGAGCCAGTCTGAACCACAACAGGGTGGCCGGGGTCCGCAATATGCGACGCACCGACGACGTCGACGACTTCCCGCCGACTCCGAGTTCATCGTCGTGAACGCCCTCAACGCCTTCCATCTCACCACTGCTATGAGCTTGAAGGTCTTATACCCAGCATCCCATGATATACCCAGCCTTTCGGAGGTAGCGATCCAGTTGAAGATCGCGCGACATTCACCGTGCGCCGCATGTCCTCCTGAATCTTCATGTCGCGGTCTGCGTCCTCCACATTCGGTCGAGGTCGTGCTAGACTGCGATTACCAAACAGAGAACATTTTCGCGGGCCTTACGGAAGATGTTTTCGATCTTGACGACACTCCAGTCGAATACCTGGCTTACTGTGCTTGCGGACATGCACAGGCCTTGCATACTGCGGAAAAGGACGTTATGGGTGCCGATGAGTTTGCGAGGAGAGGTCGCGTTGCTGTACGCATTGACGAGATGTTGGAGGTGAGTGTTCCGAGATTTGAGAACCTGGCGCAGGCGCTCAATGTCAATGGGTCCTTTATGTAGGTGAGCAGTCTTTATGGATTGTTCAGCTTGGGCCACAGTGTATGCTCACAATCGACGTCGATTTGCAGCTCGTAGGAAGACTCCTGGATTTTGACTACACGGACGGCGATATCGAATCGCTGCGTCTTCAAATGCGGCCTCCACCGTCTCCGAAGAGCCCTCTGTCGGAGATATTAGGTGCCTACAGTGAGCACATTCGTATTCAGCCCAGAGATCGAGCTTCATATATTCTGAATCCAGTTCCTTCTTCTCCACCTCGTGCCGCACTCCAACCGCCTCTTTCTCCTACGTCTTCGTTTCTCAGTGAGGGCGATACATTTCAGCCACCTACAAAGCGACGACGAGTCTCGTTCTCTGAGTCCTCTTCAAGTTTATCGGGTTCCTCTTCTTCTGAGGATGAAGAGGAGAAACCTCTTGCCGCCAAGCGAGCTGAGGTTTCGCGCGCAGGTCGTGGTAAAGGCGGTGGCTCCCGACAACAGGGTCAACGCTCCGGTGGCAAGGGCATGCCCGGCAAGAAATCGAAGGCACACACTGCGCCTGCCCACATCCCACCACCTACAGAGGAAGAACGCGCAGACATGGCGCCTCAACGAGCCAATGGTGTCAACGGGCATCAAGTGATCGTGAAGGTCGAAGACAAGATGGACGAAGGCCAGCTGACTCGATTAGCGACTGGCGTCACTGTCGACGCAGGCGGTGTGGCATCAGCTAATGTATGTTCCTCCCCTTGCCACTCTCTTGTATGATTTTTAAATACCGTCTTTGTAGCCCGCAGTTCGAGCTGAGAAACCGGCATATGTCGAACTTCGAAAAGGCATCATCCAAGTTGTGCCTGTGCAGAACGACGGAGAATCACGATCGCTGGTGATTTTGACGGGTCTCAAGACACTATTCCAGAAACAACTACCCAAGATGCCTCGAGAGTACATTGCCAGACTGGTGTACGACTCGAACTCAAAATGTCTTGCAATCATCAAACGCGGGTACAAAGTAGTCGGAGGAATCTGCTATCGGCCATTCCCTCATCGTGGCTTCTCTGAAATTGTCTTTTTTGCCACAGCATCCGTCGATCAAGTCAAGGTATGTCATCGTAATGTATTTTGACATCTATCTTTGTCATTGAAGTAGCAACTTGCATAGGGTTATGGTGGCATGTTGATGGACCATTTCAAAGCCCACACCAAAAACACCTACAACAACATACACCACTTTCTCACCTATGCTGACAACTACGCAGTGGGCTACTTTCGCAAGCAAGGCTTCTCGAAAGAAATCTCGTTAGATCGATCTGTCTGGGCCGGATACATCAAGGATTACGAGGGAGGGACCATCATGCAGTGCACGATGCTGGACAAAGTAGACTACCTCAAGACCAGGGAGATCATCTCACAACAACGAGAAGCTATCCTGGAGAAAATAAGAGAGAAGTCCCGGTCACATATCGTGTATGATGGTTTGAGCTCTAATCTGTGGCGAAATTCGGACGGGCGCGTCGACCCGAAAGATGTACCTGGCCTTCGTGAGTCAATTTAGTGTTGCCATAATGACCTTGTAGTCTGACGTCTATTCCTGGAACAGGTGAAAGCGGGTGGACACCGTCTATGGTTTCCCTGTAAATCCTTCGCCCTTCATTGTTTCCTGCTTGACACTCACCTTGATCTTCTTAGCACCCTGCGTCCGAACAGCAAAAATCCAGAACGTAGTGCGATGGAGAAGCTGTTATCTGATCTTCAGAGCCATCCAGTCGCATGGGCATTCTTATCACCTGTAAATGGCGATGAAGTACCAGATTATCACGACGTCATCAAGCAGCCTATGGGTGCGCTCCCTCTTTCTACCATCTGAACACGTTTCCTGATCGTATCCTATAGATTTTGGCACCATGGAGCACAAACTCGATACAAACCAGTATCCGGATCTTGAGTCCTTCGTAACCGACGCACGTCTCGTGTTCGAAAATTGCAGGACGTACAACAATGAGGGGTCACAGTATCACAAGAATGCCACCAAGGTGGAGAAGTTCATGGATACCCAGTTGGCACAATTCAAGCTGAAGCAAGATGGCTACTGATACTACGGCGTTTTCCTACATGCGCCTTTGTCTCCCTAGCGTATGCATAACTAATGGACGTGTACTTGTACCGACCGGACTATCATTATTTCGTTGTATATTATCTGGCTGCTGTCGCAATCTACTGTATAATCTTTCCGAACTCGTTCCGTCCACCGACAGTCACAGACGGCCGAAGCAAGGAACATACATAGCTTCTCATTCGTGATCTTATACAACACTACTAGTTACAATTGCGACAATCTGACAGCACCGGCCCCGACTTCCTCCAATGAAGAGATGATGTGGTTGTGGTATACAAGGGCACATGATAATTTAACGTTGACCATAAGCCTTGGTCTCGTACTTGCCTACACCAACGATGACGTTCTGGGGCTCTTGAGGTTTGTTGGTGAGGTAGTTCTCGAGGATGGACTTGGTACCAGCGGCATAGCGGGCCTGCGCATCGAGGGTGGTACCGGAGTAGTGGGGCACCATACCGTTACCTCCGCCGAGGGGGTTCTTCATGGTCCTCCACACGTGGTCCTTGGGTGCGGGTTGGACGTTCCATACATCACCAGAGTAACCTGTCCCCGACTCGCGTCAATAGGAGGTCCGATACGGTCGCGTATTTAAACGTACCAGTGATCTGACCGCTCTTGAGGGCGTCAGCAACAGCGTCCTTGTCGCAGATGGCACCGCGAGCGGTGTTGACAAGCCAAGCACCCTTCTTGAAGTGCTTGAGCAGCTCAGCGTTGACGAGGCCGCGAGTGCCTTCGTGAAGAGGGCAGTTGACGGTGACGACGTCGCACTGGGACACAAAGTCCTTAAGATCCGCAACACGACGAGCACCGACAGCCTTGGCGGCCTCTATTGAAAGATAGCAAGATCAGGAACACCTCAATTGTGAATGCTGCATATAAAGCTTACCCTCGGGAAGAGGTGCGTAGTCGTAGTAGAGGAGCTCCTTGGTGTCGAAGGGAAGTAGACGTTGCAGCACACGGTATCCGATACGGCCAGCACCGATCGTACCGACGACCTTGTTCTCCAAATCAAACGCATTGCGGGCAACCTCTGAGACTTGCCAGTCGCCACGCTCGATCATCTGCGATAACACGTTAGCATGTTCATAATGCAAGTCATACGATAACGTACCTCGTGTGCGGGAACAAAGTTGCGGACAAGCAACAGGATGCTCATGACGACGTGCTCAGCGACGGACACCACGTTGGATCCGGACACTTCGAGGACTTGGATCTTGGAGTCGACGGCAGCATTGAGGTCAATGTGATCGGAACCGACACCAGCGGTGATGCAGATCTTCAAGTTCTTGGCCTTTGCGACGAGGTCTTTTGTGAGGTAACCAGGGTGGAAAGGAGTAGTGATCAAAACTTCGGCCTGAACAATACTGTAAGTTGTCTGTAAGACGTAGCCATGATACAACTTACATCAACGATATGCTTCTGGAAGGCACTGTCTGGGCCTTCCTTGTCGTCAGTGACCTGCATGGGGAAGCGGGGTCAGATTCTAACCCATTGTACACAGAAATGACGATACTCACGACGAACTCATGGCCTTGAGACTCGAGCCACTCGCGGATACCGAGCTAGACCGCGACACAACTGAGCATGCTGACGAGGGGGGAGGTGCTACTGTGGCGTTACCTGGTTCTCCACAGTGCCGAGCAGACGAGACTCCTCCTTAGCAGCCTGACCTCCGCTGTACAAAATGGCGAGAACCTGTGTAGCAAGTGAGTAACAGTTCGTAGCCGTGGGCATTCAGACATACCTTCATGTTGCGAGATTGGTTGGTGAAGGGGTTGATGGTAGAGAGAGATCTGGGATGGAATAGACGGCGAGTGGGGATTCTCCACATCGGCTTGCAAGCTTATAAGCATGCACCCGCGGTCTTATATACAGAGAAGTCATGCGATTTGGCTCAGGAGCTTTGTGGGAGCGTTCCATAGAGCGCAGACGCTAGAGGTGTACGATCAAACGTACTTCAGCCACAATGGTCCTAAAGTGGAAGTTCCCCACATCACATGGCAAACCTCCGAATGTTTTCCCTCCTAACGTTTGACGGCAAGTGCGAATCCTTCCGACGGACGACTGAGCAGGTTCCGTGAGTGATTGGACTGGGACGCTCGGTGAGGACCGTGTGAGTAGCTCCATAATTATCATCAGCTGATTCTCAACGGTTTTGCGGAACTCCTCTGGCAGTGCCAGGTCGATAAATCGATAAATCAACAGCAGCAGTCATTGGTCCAATTCCGAGACTCGCGCAGTGCAAGTACGAATGACTGGAGATTCAGAGATCAACAAAAGCTGCGAGATGTTCCGATCCCAGATTGACACTGGTCGTCAACATTGCTAGATTGGAAGACGGTCGGAAGTGACAGGGATCACTTTCATCTTCGAATCTTATCGCCATCCTTCTGAGCCCCGTATTGACCTAGTCGGACTCGCATCATGATTCAAAAGGTGTCAATAGCACTTGGCGTCGACCATGGATCAGTTCCGAAATACTAGCAGCTACATTGAGAGAGGAGAGGAGGTTAGCTACGTGTGTATTCGGAACAAATGGTATAACGAGGTACGGGCCGCGCGATTCAGACATAGTGACAGTTGACTCACCTCTGCGCATCGGTGGAATCTAGTCAGGCTTATCATCAGATGCATTCTCATGCGGTCTCTTCTGAACCTTCTTCTTCTCCAGGTGAATACGCCCAGGGGTGTCAGCCCAGAGCACTTGGCCAAGGGAACTTCGCACACCACACTATACATCCGTGAGCAGAACATTCCGCTCTCGGTCTTACAGATGCAAGAAACCCGGTCAATAATGCATTGCAAAAGTTATCTATCTGAGAACGTTCACATTAGTGTTCGAGAGCATAGCGACGGAGGACATACCTAAGTATAGAATATGAGGATGACCGTCTAGGTTCTCCGTGTCCATCCTGCCGGCAGTGTCTTGTGAAGGGATGATCATGATAAAGGCAGTCGCGAGCCCGTGCCTTCGGATAATTCATATTCCTCAGGCGCATCGGAACCCATGATCCCAGGTGTCACAGGGGATGAGAACCCAGCGAAATTGGAGTCGCTATAGCTTGGCCGGCGACTACGGTTACTTCCTCTCTCCTTCACCACTTCCCACTCAACTCGCAGGAACAACCACATCCACCGTCTGACTAATTCCGCCATTTCGATCCAGAAGATCAACAGGTCTCCTTCCGTTTTTGAATGCAAGTGACTTGACAGCTTCACAGACCAAGTCAAGCGAAGGACAAGGTCGACAAGGATAGTGAAAGGGTATACTGGCAGGGGGAAGAGCAAGGTGGGCCTGAGGCCGAACGGGTACCCAACGGAACTGTGAGGTATGGCATCGACAACCCTACCGGGCCCGGACTCCTTGGCAGGAAGATCTTCGATGTCCTCGTTAGAGAGGGAGTGTTTACGCGCTAAAAGAAGTCGTTTTGGCGGAGAGCGTAAGGGACTCTTGGCGACTTGCGTATTTTTCGATTGGAAGGTGAGCAGGTCGAACCCCCAATCGTACGTCACATCCCACCAAAAGGAGTATAAAGAGTTGACAGCGGCGGCGAGAAGCCTAGTGATCTGTGGTAAGTTATGGCACATTGCAAACATCGGAAGACACCCACCAGAGGCGAAACAAGGGATGTGCCTTAAACCACGACTCTCCTGACGAAGGGACTTCCGAAGCCACAAGTCTTTGGGCGGCTGAGAGGTAAATCACAGGGAACGCGGAGGCGTATTTTATGGCATTATACATTGGTCTTCGGACACGGGGACCGGACAAGCGGTACTCAATTATGCACTGACGAAAGCGAATAGCATAAGGTAGACTGTATAGACGATTTCTGAGAAAAGGACAATAACAGCGCAAGTGTATGACTTACCTCATAAGTGTAGGCAGAACCCAGCGAGTCCAGCCCGCATATTGGGGTTGCACAAGCAAGCTTCCACTTGGAAGTAACATGCACAGGGACAACCACACGTCCCCGATGACTTTGGCGTAT
Source organism: Antrodiella citrinella (assembly GCA_004802725.1). Classification (NCBI taxonomy): domain Eukaryota; kingdom Fungi; phylum Basidiomycota; class Agaricomycetes; order Polyporales; family Steccherinaceae; genus Antrodiella; species Antrodiella citrinella. The sequence goes on along the minus strand of SGPM01000135.1, from coordinate 14,556 downwards.
GATGTGAATACATCAGCCAGTACAACATCTGAAAAATGCACAGGCTGGTCTCCTGGAGCGAACAAACACCTGTAAACGGCACTGTTCATTCTGTCAGTATATCCCCAGTGCTGCAACAGAATGATGACGCACTGCAGAAATGCATCCCTCTCACGTCTCGCAAAGGTATCAAAAGGCGATACCAGTAGCATAAACATGAACAGGCCGGCGACTGCAGGGATGTACTTGAACACATCGACCAACCCCAGACTCCCTGATGTGACGTTGCCATATATAAACCACGCCACGCCAGCCAGAAGCATGACCTGAAGGGCCAATTTGTACACAGGAATATGGAGAGAACCAGGGCTTGAGACCATCTTCCATCCGACGCGTTGTTGAGTTGGTAGTGGCGAGTCGCGTCGCCGGTCGTGTGGAAGCGCGTTATACCGATTGTCCAGGTTCATAGCAGAAGCCACGTCAAGCCCAGCAAGTGAGAGACCGTGAAGATTGGTTGCCCATGCGAGTATGCCCAACCCTGCCAAGACGAGGACGCGAAATGGTAGAGGGAAGACAGCAGAGAAGGTGATCTCTTCGCCTACATCATTGTCCATCTCTCTTGAGTGTTATTGATAGGAATGTTCGTGCATGAAAGAAAGGGTAGAATGGATGCCAACAAAGTAGTTGACACCGACGTCGAGGATATTGAGTTGTTAGCAAGTCCGAAGCGCTGCTTGCCACGAGACAGTCGGCGCCTAGATTGAAGATCTAATCTACGGCCTCGCATCGCAGCACTTGGCCGCACTTGACGGTTGACCACCACACCCGCCGACTCCGAGTCCTTCAAGTTGAATGCCCCCTCTCATAGCCTCTGATCTTGCCAGACAGGTGATATTGCCCACTTGGAACACCTCGGGCATAAGCATGTGCTGGTACACCCAACTCTCCGTCTTGCGTAGGTCGAGTTACCGATTCGCCGGGAGACTCTGACATATGTGTTACACATAGCTCCTATTTCGACCAGAATATAAAACAGAGTCTGCGGTCGTTTCTGACCGTCATTCGTTGCACAATCCCTACCGGTATGTACGATTCTCCTCTGTGATGCCGATAAAACACTGTAACTGAGTTGCAGCGATAAAACAGTAGAATGGCTGCTCCGACATCCGAATCTAAAGAGCTAGTCTGGTTCATTACTGGTGAGTGCTCTCACCTATCTGATTGTCTGGTAGCAATGACTAACGTGTTGAGTGCAGGAACCTCGTCTGGCTTTGGTAAACGGCTCGTTGCAGTTGCCCTCGCGCGAGGGGACAAAGTCATCGCGACGGCCCGTTCCACTTCTTCTTTGCAAGATCTGCCTACATCGGATCGTCTTCGCACCATGCAGCTTGACGTCATTGAGGGCCGAGAGAGCATCAAACGAAAGGTAGATGATGCTGTCTCGTACTTTGGTCGCATCGACGTTCTGGTCAACAACGCTGGGATAGGAGAGAAGGCGTTTGTTGAAGAAGGCGGGTATGCAGACCCAAACTCCCGCCCCTACTTGTCACTGACACACTACGCACCTTTTAGCTCCGAAGTGTTTCTTTCCCAAATTAATGTCAATGTCTGTGGGTTGCTCGATGTTACAACTGCCATCCTTCCATACATGCGTGCGCAGAAATCTGGGACCATAGTAATGATTGGCAGTCGGTCAAGCTGGGAGAGCGAAGTGCCGGTAAGGAGCTCTCGCGTTTAGTGCAAATATTGGATCATGCTGATGACCCTCCAGATCCGAGGTTCGTGTTCTCGTTTAAGAGTATTTTACTCGACCTAAATTTGGATTATTAGCTTTCTACTGCTCATCCAAGGCTGCTCTTCGAGGTACGTTCGTGGTACATCGGTGTCTTCAACGCGAGCTGACAACACTGTGACAATTTGTAGTCCTCAGCGAAGGGTTACAATCCGAAGTCAGTCAGTTTGGCGTTCGCGTCCTCATTGTGGAACCAGGACCATTCCGCACGGAGAACATATACGCGCGGCCATTGTATGAGGGTAATCGAATCCCAGTATATGATTCCATGCTTAAATTTATCGACGAGTATGTCAAGACAAAGGTCGACGGTTTCCAACCAGGAGATCCCCTTAAAGCCATGGAAGTCCTCGCTGACGTAGTGAGAGGTGAAGGATGTGCAGAGGGAAAGAAGTTCCCGTTGTACTTACCCCTTGGAGAAGAGGCAGAACAAGCTATACGAAACAAGTGCAACACCATGCTAGGTGTAGTGGACGAGTGGCAAGACGTAATCCGTAGCACCAAGCTAGATGAAGCGTAAGATCTGCGTTGTAGAGCCCTATTGAACTTTTTCTAGATCTGTCACAGTCCCGCTTTAGACAACTCTTGTCTGCAATCCACTTGTTGATCCATTCCATGATCGCAGTCGAGCACTCGAGTATCCGAACATGCCCCTCAGTCCAGGCGAAGCCTGAGATCTCTAGTACTTATGCGTGCTCCGTTGTTCCTCCGTACGATCCGACGTTGCACAACTATGCAACGCGCATTTCATGTCGAGGCATGCGCTGGACGTCTTCATTCGCCCGAATTGATATACCAGCTGCTCGGTACCCTTTTTTTCTACTGATTCTCAGGCCTCAAGTTTGAAGTCGATTTCAAGTCGCGCGCAGTACTATACGTTCAATCGTAAGCAGCATCTTCGCGATCTTGGAATGCCATATCACTTGACCAACTTGAAAAGCTTTGTGGCGTCGATTTTCAGTCGAGTATCGCTCTTGAGTCGACGATGATCTCATGAGCATGTTCCATGCAACGCTCAAATATTAAGCCTCACGCCAACCTCATGTCTCTATTAGAATCACGCTCTATCGGTCACCGGATTACAATCTCACAAAGTGCAGAGATATGCTCGGGAATCCCCATTGAGAGCACTATATCCGCCCACAACTTGAACCATGATCATCATTTACCAAATCCTGCCCTGCGCCTGGACCGCTGAACTGCCCCCCACGGTGTGGCTTCGGGAGAACCACACGCCCGCATTCGACCTGCCTGGCAATCCCCTGGCCCCCTTCCTTCCCCTTATAACGAGATTTTGGAAACGTTGACGACCATAATTGACCTCAAGACTCACAGAACTACTTGCAATTGAACTTCGGGCTCTAGTCTGGTTGACCTTCACAGCTGTACATGTCTCAAGACACGCTGCAAAATCTCGACATACCGATGCCGTTTTCTGGATTCGGGAAGGTGTCTGCGCACGTAACGCGAGTCCATAGATGGTCACGTATCGTGCACGGATGGTCATGGCAGGCGGTGCGTCCTTTTCCTGATGTTATCGGTGTCTTTGCCAAATGATGAAGGGAATTGCTCAGTTTCCTATCGGGATGGGTACTGGCGCGGTTTATGTGTGCCTTGCCGGTGTAGACCCAACACCTCCCAAGGCACTGCATATCATTCAGACAATATTTTTCTTCTTGAATATTGTTCTGTTCCTGCTAAATGTGACAACTCTTGCGCTGCAATTCATTCGTGAGCACGAATGTCTGTGAAGATAAGCATTCGACTGACAACTTGGCAGTGTATCCACGACAAGCAAGACGGCTCGTCACAGACCCAGGGAAGGGCATCTTTGTGCCTCTGATGGTAAGTTTTGCAAAACGGATCACATAGCTTCTGCTGATGATACTAGGTGTTATCCTTCGCCACTATCATTATTGGCACTGTCAATTACACTCTCCCTGGCGGAGGTGTAAATCTGTCGCCGACTGTACTATATGCCTTGTTCTGGTCTGTTGTTCCCCCTCGTACTATGAAGTAGCATGTAACTGATTTTATTCGTACTACGGACAGGGTCTACATTGGCTGGGCACTACTTGTATGTTTCCCAATGCTCATGATATGGTTTAACCACCCGCACGACTTGTCGACATTCACTCCATCGTGGGCTTTCTTGGTGCGCGTTATACAAATTCCACTAATGTTTCCAGGACTGATGAAACGCCAATAGGTATTCCCGATGGTGAGGAGTACTATACTCACTGGCAGGCTGCTTTCAAGCCATCGTTCTGACTATCGTGTCTCCAGATGCTAGCTGGCGTCGTGGCGTCCAATGTGCTCAAGGTGATGGATCCTGCTGACAGTCGATCTCTTGGTGTGCTACTCACTGGATACATATTCCAAGGTACGTGTCTGGTTTTCCTGTTACTGTTACTGAGAGATCTGAGTATTAACTTTGCAAAGGCTTGGGTTTCTTCATGACCTTGTTCTACATCTGTATATACATCATCAGGTAAGTGCGGTCGCTCTCATTGCGCATCTAGCCTTTAATTGACATCACAATAGGATCATGACTGTAAGCTCACCATCGATGACTGCTTAGGTGACGAATGTCATTTTGACATTTGCGTTTCATAGACCGGCTTTCTTGAGGGTCAACAAGCCAGCGGAGCTTTCGTTGCTTGCGGACCTCCAGGATTCACCGCGCTTGCCCTGATGAACCTCGGAGAGTCTGCCCGGGATATGTACGTCTCTTTTGTCTCACACCACTATATGACATCTCACACGCTTGTATCATCGAAGACTGGTAGCGCAGAACATCGTATCGCCACTCGCAGGAGAGGTCTGGTACGCAGGCAGTGTGTTGTCGGCGTTGCTCCTGTATGGTCTGGCTGTTTTCTTCTTCGCATTTGGCGCGTTGCCGTACTGGTTCAAGCTGCACAGGCGACTGGGAGAAATTCTAGGTTGTGAGTCACACTTCTCTCCCCCTCGAAGGTCAATAGCATTGAATTGATTCCGTTTGAAGGTTGGGCTTTGACCTTCCCAAATGGTAAGACACCTCACCTATCTATTACACTCACGAAAGCTGATCGGTTTGTAACAGCGGGATGGATCCTCGCCACACGCAAGATCGGCGACATCTTCAACCTCGAAAGCTTCAAAATCTGGAACCTCGTCATGACCATCGCCATGTGTCTCACCTGGCTCGTGCTCTTCTACTTCACCGTCCTCGCTCTCCTGCGAGGGAAGATCTTCACCGCGACTCCGGAAGAGATACTCAGAGATACGCGCACGAAGAGGCCGGACCTAGAACTGGCTCTCGTTGCGAGCACACAAGTCGGCGTGGGCGTGGTTTCGGTGGTGCCTGTGCATAGCGAGAGCGTGAGGGAGCGGGGCTCGAATACTCTGGCTGTGCCCGGTGCGCATCCGCAGGCTGATGGGCTGATGGAGACTAAGGCATGAGCTTTTGGGAGATGATCATTCTGGATTTGGATCTCGTTTCGTTTAGATGCACAGGTTACTGGATGACTACGGACTATACCCTCAGACATGATACCATTATAGACTCCGACTATTGTGTTTTCGATATCCTATGTACGATCCTCTCCTCTTCCATTTCGTCGCGGTAGATCGCCTGCATTTCAAAACACACTGTGGGTGCACCGTCACTACGGATTAGCATATGCCACCTGAATGCACCCGAAAGCTCAAGCTTCTTGGTAGATGCAAGGAAACTGCATTGACGTACTGCACCGATACTCAATCCTACAGAAATACAAGAAAGCGCAAAGAAAGTAAAGCAGGGAAAGAAAAACAGTTTAACAAAGAGAAATCAAAGAAAACGGACGTCTGTGAGGGGAGGACGATCCACAACAACGCGACGGGCGGAGAAGCAAAGTCCTTCCTGGCTCAAATGAGTTTGGGGGAGATGCGGGAGTAAGGAAGTGATGCGAGATCAGGAGGAGTATGCGATCTTATGCGATGCAAAGAATGTGAGAATAAATGAGTGAATGAAAGTTAGATGTGCCCAGCCATCTTGAAATGAAATCATAATCTCGTCCCCCCTTGGTGTAAGTAGGAAGACGGGAAAGCAAAGGGACTAGGCCTTCCCGCCCTTCCCTCTATTCTGTTTAGCGTCTTCCATCTTTTCCCCTAGCGTCTGCGCTCTTATATAACAGCCCATGGCTATCAATGACCATATGGCACCGTTAGTGCCCTGGGAGGAAATCGGTGAACTCGGACCAAACAAGGGTAATGGGGGGACACTCACTTGATAGTACAATATAGCCAGTACGGACTGGACGAGTAGCAACATGATCCTAACGATTAAACTTCGATGGAACATGGTGCCCTTGACGAACGGCAGCGGATATTCAAGGGCCACAAGTGTAAAGCCCGCGAGCATAGAGAAGATCTGGATAATGGGTGCCTTGACAATGAGTGTGATCATGACCGAAACATTCGGGGACGGTCTAAGCGGGTCATTCTTGAGCGCGACTGTTATGGAAGGAAAAGAGTAGGGGAACACGCACTGTAACCCTCCAGGGCTACGAACTATGCCACCGACGAAGTCCCAGAAGAACTTGCGGTAGAATAACCCCCAGAAAGCCGCCCATATGGTATCTAAGTGCGACCACGTTCATGAGCACACTGACCGGCCGCAAAGCTGAGAAGCTACTTGTACTCACAGACGGAAGCGGTCATCGAGACGAAGCGAGCATATTCGTGCCAAACGAGGTTGCCCATGATTTCAGTATTGACGGGTGTAAAAGAAGACTAGGAATGAAGAGCTTGGAAGAGAAAGAGGGAAGGCTTGCTTCGACCGAGGATGAACGAGAAATTGGACAACCCAGCGGTCCAGTCCAGCGAGCTCAGCTCGACCAAGTGAATGGGAAGAAAGAGCACAAGGAAAGAGAAGGTGCAGGCGGCAGGTAAAGGGAAACCACTCACTGTCGACAACGGGCCCTCTTATACCGGTCACACAGCCGCCCGCATGTCACACCCCTGCCTTAAGTTGATCCCGGTCGCCATTGTGCGCTGTCACGTCACGCCAATTATGCTGCTCATTCTGCATTTGTTTCACTTTTAGAGTTGACGCGTGAGTTGACGCAGCCTCTGCGTATATCCATCACCACAGAATAATGCGAGGGGGGAAGCGGGAGATACAATTGCAAGACATAGACTGCGAACATTGTGACGACAAAGTGACGATATCATAACGAGAGCGTCCGTCGACATGGCAGCAGGCACCACTTGACAGCCCTCACTACTAACTTACAGTTGGACAGGACTGAACTGCAGCTCCAGTCCGGGAGGACGGTGTGGGCGCGTGGGCGTAGCCTACATCACGTTAGTTGACTTGCCAAGAACAGAAGCAGTGCACTCGATGCCACTCACCGAGGGATGCGCATCGTTGTGACCAGGTCCTAGAACGGAATCCCGGTAGTATGAAGCAAAGTCATCATCGCTGTAATCCGAACCACCGGGGCTCCTCGCGTCTGAGGAAACACTGCCACTTCTCTCCCGTCCGTGCATGGGTGTCGGCATCGGCATCGCCGGGGGAGTAGGCATGGGAGGCTGAGCGGGTGAAGGAGGAAGATTCGTCCGAGATAAGGCAAGGGGGGTGACGGGCGGCAGGCGGGGAGTAGATGTCGGTTCAGGCATCGTGAGTTTCGGCGTCGGCGGATCTGCCTTCAACGTTTCCTCGGAGTCGGTGGAGAATTGCGACCACTTCGTGGCGGAAGTACGCGTCGACACTGATCTATTGAGGCTAACCTGTGTATCGAAGTTATCCGACGATACGAACGAATCATCCCTCTTGAAGATCGGGTATGCAGGACCGTTATCAAATGGGAGGCCTTTCTCTGGGTCCTCCTGCATAGGCAGAACAGGCGAGGACAATTCCTTGGACTTCCTGATTTTCTTCGTTCGCCGTTTGATGAGGAAGACTATCAAGCTCGTGATAAGGACGAAGGCTAGTATGCTGAAGATAATCAGAGCCGCAAGAGTTGACTTGGACATTCCTTTCTTCGTCGAAGAGGTACTGGCAGCTCCAGCAGCACTAAACGAAGTGTCAACCGTGTGCAGAACAAGGCAGACCACACCGACTTTACCTAGCATTCGCTGCAGGATCCGCTTGTGCCATTTGGAGTTGCGGCATAGCAGGATACTGTGCAGCGGGATAAGTACCGTTCAGAGTGCTAGCAATTGCTGCTGAGGAAGTCACGTTGCTGTAGCTGGGCGAGATGTAGACACCAATCTGGTCTATATCGAGGAAAGAAGCATTGCCTATCGCGTTGTTCGTGAAAGTCAGGGTGTGCGATCCATTGCCGAGGTTAGTCGCAAAGTACTAAACAAAGCGTGAGATTCAAGTGAGAGGGCAGACTTGAGGCGTGTCAAACTCACAAGCATGGTCTGGAGAGAAATGACGTCAACACGCCAGCAAGTATGATAAGAATGAACGCGCTTACCTGAGGGTGATACATTCTGACTTGTCCATCGGAACCGCCGTTGTACTGCTGCAGCATGCCGTCTAACGAGACCGTGTAGTTTCCGTGGTCAAACGACGCACCACCATACACAGCAACGGCGTCACCGTCAAACATGATTGAGGCCGTAGCGCCATTCGTCTGTGTATAGCTGAAACAAAATTCGTGTCTGCGGTTCCCTTCGATGATAAGATAGAGACTCACTGGGTACCGTTATTCGAGAACATACTGCCGCTGGCAAAAGCCCAGTCCGAGCCAGAGTATGTGATATTGCTACTCCCGTCCTCGATGATCGCATACGACACGGCGCCACTACAATAAATCTGAGCAAGGCATCCGGCTCGATATAGAGCACTGCGCACCTTGTTGCGCCGACCTCGGACTCGAACACCACAGAGTCTATATCAACCGCGCCGGTGCCCGCATTTGCCAATACTGCCGTATGTTCCCCCATTCCCAGACTGGTCGCCGCCGCTAATAGTTGCTGCGCCGTGACGTTCGATGCTAACGACGATCCGCTAGAGACGACTTGGTTGTCTACAGTGAGAGTGTAGGTGCCGTAGTCCGGACTTCTACCACCATAGAACCAAATGCCAGTGCCGTTGAACTGAAGGGTTGCTGTGGCATTCTTCACAGCGCTGACGTGCAGAGATTGGTCCTGGTACTGCGCCAAAACAGTGTCATTATCAGGCGTGTCGATCCATGCACTTGCAGGAGCGTAAGAAATAAGAGGGGAACTATCGTCCACTGAACGATACGTCAGCCAAGAGCACAGCACACGACACCATGGGACGACTTACGCGAAACGTTGAAAGAAGCCATCAAGACTGGTAGAATGGATTAAAAGGCAAGTAGAAAAGCGGAGAGACCAGCTCCGTCCGATGAGAAGTAAGGGCGTGCAGTCGTTATATGTCGTGAACGAGCAAAGCGTTGGCAGGAGACAGACGGGCAGCCCGCAGTCTCCCTTTTGATGGGCGGCAATAGCACTGATTGTACATATGCTCCGGAGTCCGAACACAGCCCTCATGAGCTCCTCCGGTTTCGTCGTGAGGTCCCGCCACCTGAGTCGGTGCTTCTGGCGACGAGTCCTGTATGTTGAGTTGATTCCGACGTTGCGAAAGGCTTGAAGCATAGTCTGCGAATAAGAATACTGTGTAGTATTTTGGCTTTCGCTGGGTCACTGGAGGAGATCAAGCAATATGAGATCAGACTCAGAGCGCGTCGTTACGCGACGCCGTCATATTTATCTTATCGATCTCCTCAGGTCGCAATCGGTCGCAATATTTCGTTGTCTGCCCTCACTCTCGTTCGTACATGCTTGCGGTGCACAAGTTTGCTCAGTTCCACACTCTCCTTCAAAGGTGTTCCGCCGAATCGATTCAAAGGTCGATTACAGCGCGTACTGGTATCCGGACCTACCCGCGACCTTGCAGAGTTACGCCGTATCCAGACGTTCTTACCAGGCGAAATCACACGCAACAGTCGTCTCAGACGACACGAAGTCACCGGGATCTCCCTTCCTTACAGTTCACAGAGACCAGCAGTCATCGTTACAATTTACCGACAGCAATGACTGTAGAGCAATCTACCGACGTCCCGTCGACTGCACAAGGCATCGTGTCTAGCCTTCCAGAACGCTTCATCAAAGCAAAGGAGTCAAACGACCTGTTCTTCTTCCCGTCCACGGTACACAAGCACCTAGAGAACGGCGTCGAGGTAAGCTACGTTTCGCGCTATCAGTACGACCCTCCCGCGTTGAAGGACGATGATGAGATGGCGTCTTGTAGTTCGAGATACGATTGTGCCCTGCCCTGCAGCAGAAACAAGATCTGCCAGTGCCACAAACCGATGACAAACAGGAGGAGAAACCAGATGAGAAATCTAAACCGGATCCTTTTGCGCCACCTTACGTTCCTAATCTATACCTGGGAGAGCTGAAGGATGCAGAGGAGGACACCGAATATGTTGTGTTTGTAAGCTTGCAGCCCAGTTGTGTTTCGCGTCTCTGATTTTCGTTCAGTTCAACAAATACTCTGTGGTCCCACATCATATATTGCTTGTCACGAAAGGTATGCAATAGGTTATGTTTGAACATCATCGAGGCTCATTGTACCGCTCCGCCGAATAGAATTTCGTCCTCAAACGGCGCCATTGATGACTTCGGATCTCGTACAGACATACCAGATGTTACTCGCAGCACTCGCTGCTGGCCGCAAGTTCTTTGCCTTCTACAATTGTTAGTGCTTCTCACAGAGCTTCTCAGCCAAGCCTGACTCTTCATATCAGGTGGTGTTCTAAGCGGCGCGAGTCAACCGCACAAACATTTGCAGTTCATACCCATTGAGGACGATGGACCTCCAACCGAAAAGTTGGCTAGATCGACCCATTTGGAAGTACCCAGTCAGTGAAATCCACACATTGTCTTGTCCAATACTAATGTTGTTCGCAATAGGCAAGGCGTTCAGTTTGAACGCCTTACCGTATGCTAATCACGTCTATCGGTGGCCATCGCACCTTGGACCGAACACCAACCCGGAAGAGCTCTCCTTCATTCTCACATCTGCCTTCATGTCTCTCCTCGACTTGTCCATCTCCAGCATCCGGCACGACCCCGGTTACCCACAGGGTCCACCATCCTACAACGTCTTGCTGACCTTGGAACATCTTCATCTGATCCCCCGGCGGGAAGAATGGTATGTGTTGAAGGAAACGCAGGAGAAGTTGAGTGTGAACTCGCTGGGTTTCTCTGGGATGCTTCTGGTGAAGAGTGAGGCGGAATTGGAGGCGGTCAAGAAGGAGGGCATCGCGAATATTTTGGGTGGGACAGGTGTGAAGAGTGTTCATGAATTGCAGGTGCAAGGGAACGATGGAGAAGTAGATCTCAACTTATGAAGGGATTATCAACTACAACAATACATCTCTACCCCTACTTGTGTAGTCTCTTTGTATATCACAACACCGCATACATCAGCATCATGCATCTGGGTTAAACAGCACCATCACGGGCGCTCACACGTATGTCTCAAATTCAAATTTCATGTCGTTCGCCTTTTGGTCACAACTATCAACGTTCAACGTTCAACGCTGGAAACATATTTGTTCAACATCGAAAATCTCGGGATCCACTCTGTGCTAGGATATTCACGGTAGCTCAGTCTAATCTCGGTTCGTTTCCCTGAATTGCAAGCTGGTTTCTCGGTACGTTCATCCCCTGCTATTTAGACGTATCCAAAGTTTACAACCGCATTGTGCAGAACCGGCCTCGAGGTACTGATCATGATTCGTAGATGTCACGCAGATATCTGCTGAGCCGTCTTATGGACTTCGTGAGGTTCTTGGAGTTGCTGGAATGAACAGCTCTGATGAACTTGGCTCAGGCCCTGGAGGATGGCCCAATATGGCCTTGTATTTGAATGATTCTGTACAGCATCAGAGGTCCAACACCATATGTTCATATTGCGCGCCATTGGAGGTGACAATATGAACAATGCTGGACAATCTGAATCATGGGATGCTGTTTCAAAGTTGATTGTTAGCTTCGAACATGATTGGATTCATGCATGCAAGGGCACTGGCAGCGGCACATCACATTTGTGCATGCGTCTACCCAGGTGAATTGCGAGAAATGCGATTGCCTAATCGAATTTCCTAGAGAAGGGTGGTTATCTAGTATTTCCGCTCTTTCACCACGTACGTCCTGCTCACATTCGCTTGTCCGTTCTCCTCCCTCCATGGTACAAGTTTTGCTTCCCCTTCTTCTCTTTTTTCTGTCCTGTTATCCTGCCTATGTTAGTTCGCAAACGAATCCGGATTTCGTTCCTCTTGCCATTCGGTCCCCATACTTTAATTGTTGGACCGATGCGGCCACACCCATGAGCAATTGGCCAAAATTCTGGAACCAGCAGGTGCGTACATCGACATTGTCGATGTCGATTCTGTTACTCAGCAGCCGTGGCTTCAGATCTTAGGTTGGCTTGGGTACATCAGGGTCGATGGGACCACATACGAGTGGCTTGGGGATGGTGTTCCTACTGTGAACTTCACCACGCTCCTTGGGCTTCAAATGACACCAACTCGGACGATATATTCGTTGCGGGCAGGACCTAGTATGCTCGTAAACATCACATTTTTATCACCGATCGAAGTAGGTCCGTCAATGCTGAGTTGATGTCAGCGTTCTAACCCCCTACACACAAATAGTCAGATCCAGTGAAGCAGTCTTTACCGTTCACCTATGTCTACCTGGACGCGATTTCTACGGATGGACTGTCTCATAGCGTGCAGGTCTACGCCGATATCAGCGCAGGTGAATCTACACTCGATGCCCCGATGATCAGCGAACTGAGTTTGCTTCGTCATATCAGAGTGGTCTTCGGGAAATCGAAGTGCGATTGTTACCTGGAAGACCACTAAGACTGATACGAGTACATACCACCAGGTCCAGCTAGAGTCACCGACGCCGTTCACGGAGGTGAACGATCAGGCCGAAGACACTACCACTTATATCGCGATGCGTTCGGTCAGTAATAATTTCTCTCAGTTTGTCCAGATTTACTCATGCATCCTGCAGGGGCCGAGTGTTTCGTTCACGGTGGCTATTGATCAGGATAGTCGTGGAGGGTTTGCCAGGGGTGCACTTCCGCCTTCGCTTCCAGCCACATCGGCTCCCATGAGCAAGTAAGCACACAATCCAGTTTACAGTGTATTTTTACTTACGTGAATGATCAACAGTCCCTTCCCGGTCTATGCGATCGCGGTCGACCTTGGCAACATCACGCAGACCGCACAGTCCGTCGTATGGTCAATCGGTGTTATTCGAAACCCCGCAGTTGCCTATACGACTAGCACCGGCTCAGTAGTAGACCGTGCACCCTACTTTGTCGTCCAATATTCCGACGTCGAATCCGCGGTAAGTTTTGTACCTTGTACATGATATCGATCTGTCGAAGCTTATCTGCGTTTCAGATTGACGCGTTCGTTTTGGATTCTGACGATGCGAGGCAACGAGCCGTCGCCTTGGACACGCAGATCCTGGGTGATTCCTCGAACATCTCGTCCACGTATTCGAATCTCGTATCGATCGCCGCACGACAGACCATTGGAGCCACAGAACTGACGGTTGCTAACGGTACCGATGGGAAATGGAATACCTCGGATGTGATGATGTTCATGAAGGATGTCGGGAACGGCGAGTATGTTCCTAGCATTTTCATGATATCGCAAGGGTACTGACAGTTCTAACATTTGAAGTCCGAGTCAACCCAGTGGAAACGCTCTATGCGTCTTTTCCGTTTTTCCTCTACCTGAACTCGACGTACGCGGGATATCTTTTATCGCCGCTCTTCGAGTTCCAGAGCTCGTCTCAGTACACTCAGCCCTATGCTGCCACTGACATTGGTAAGCGGCGTCGACACTCTGTCGGTAAGACATTGCTTACTGACATGCGGAAAGGTACCTCTTACCCTCAGGCGACGGGAAACAACCGAGCGCATACTCAAGGCATTGAACGTCAGTATCCTGCGTCGCCATGCGTGCTCGTACTCATATTCGTACAGAATCAGGAAACATGCTGATCATGTCCTTGGCCCATGCGCGGATATCCGGAGACGGGACCTACATCAACCGCTATGTAAGTGCTGAAGATCCTGAATTTCAGATGTCTGCTAATGTTGTATGATAGTACGACCTACTGAAAAGCTGGGCTTCCTATCTTGCAAACAATACTCTGACTCCAAACCAACAGTATGTCCACGTTTCCTGCTTCTTGCTAAACATCGTTCAATTACTAGTCGTATAGGACGACAGCCGACCTTGAAACACAGGCGAACATGACGAACTTGGCTGTGAAAGGCATCATAGGCGTACAAGCTATGGCGGATATCAGCCAAGCTTTAGGCAAGACGGATGACGCCACCACGTTTGCGGTCAGTGACCTTGTCATCCGAGATTATCTGAGTGAACTGAACACATCTGCAGAACGCAGCGTCGTCGCTCGTGAGTTCCTGGCAGTCATTGGCACTCTCACAAGACGGTTCACATGTGCTTGCGGTATATGGGAGTGAACAGTCTTGGACGCTGCCGTACAACTTGTATGCAGATCGGCTCTTACAGACCAACTGTCAGATTATCTAGATTAGATAACCACCTTAACGAATGCCACTAAGGCAATACCGGTGGGAGCGTGAACGAGGGAGCTAAATCAGACGCGTCAATACGGTCTCAGCTCCTGGTAAGAATGCTATATATAAATACCTAAATCAGACGCGTCAATACGCTGATTATAAGTTAGCATACAAGTACTCTATGAGAAGAAGAGAG
>SGPM01000134.1:0-67513 GCA_004802725.1 Antrodiella citrinella | reverse complement strand
ATACCATGTTCAGATGTCGTGACCGTCCTACGTGGCTTGTCCTCTTTGCAGCATCTCGAGCTCAACCGTGTTCTTACCTCTCCCCGATCACACGACTTCCCCCGATATCAGTATCGGTCTCACTGCCAAACTTGTCGACCATGAGCCTAGTTGGCTCTGCCCTTGGTTGTGCGCACTTCTTGGATCATTGCACCGTCCCGGCGTCAGCTAGGATTTCTTTGAGTTTCCAAGAATTGTGCACACCGAGTGACATCCCTTTGATCATGCCCGCCATTTCCACCAATTTCAGTACACCCATTGTGCATGATGACAAGGAGCCCGTCGAGACATTGTCTATCAGGGTCGCGTTCTTCAAAAGAGGACTCAGCGCCCCTGATCGCTCTCATGCGCATCTCTCCATCTCGACGTACTCTTCGCTCGTCGAAAGAGGATCCATGTTAGCCGGGCTGTGCAGTTTACCGATACGAGAGGTTCCGTACCTTCTGGTAGCCAGGAGAGCATGGTTGGTTTTGTTCAAGGCCATGGTCAACATCATCTCTCTCTCCATGACATCGACTCCCCCCTTCCCCAGCGATATCATCAGTCTACTTCAGACCCGTATCGATTCGACAGATTCCCAGAAGGAGAAGCCTATTATGGCGAAGCTGAGGCGTCTTCTGCTGCAGAACGTTCGGTTCAGGGATACTTACGACGATACGGACGACGCATTTGTCGCTAACTTGTGTGCTGCCCTCACAGCACGTCGCAAAGGTGGGCGCAAGCTCGAGAAACTACACATCGAGAAATGTATCAACATGGACGAAGAGGACGTTGCCATACTGGAGAAGGTTGTCGAGGTCGTTTGGGATGGGGTTGTCGAGTTTGAGAAGGATCAGGATCAGGAGGAGGAAGAAGACGTCTATATGGAGGAAGAATATAGCTCAGACCCTTAGATGACTTTTATGGAAGGGGGCTCTTTTACTAGCTATAACGATACTATGAACGCGGTGACGATATCGCGACCGTGAAGGACGATCTCCTTGCGGCATACCTCAAACCAATAGAAAATTCGTCGGTCATTGTCAAGGTTCACGCGCACGAACGGGTCGAGAACCGGTACCATTTTTATCCATCTAGACAGTACGTAGAACAACAAGAAATATACGAAGAGACATATAAGTTCCCGTGAATGTGACATGGCATTGACCAGTGAGGTGATCGTGGATGGACTCAAGATGTAGCGTTCGTTACTTACGACGTGGGTCATCGAATCTGAGAACGAGGTGGTATGATGAGAATGCTACATCGAGGGTGACCGGGTTTGACAGATGTACCAGACAAACTTGGAGAAGGGCGACCAGCTATGTCGGTCGATGTCGATGCCCAAGATGGACCCAATCTGCAATTGACTCGTCAACGGGGTTTTTTTCTCCGATCTTTCCAGATCAGGTCTATTCTCGTTAATGCGGGAAATTTGAGTAGTTCGAGGACAATGGCTAAGCCACGCGAATGATCCTCGATATGGAGGGTTTGCAGCTTCGGAAGGTACACGGTGTGTTCCTGGACTTGAGAAGGTGATAGCACGTCGAGATTCAGATCTACCAAAGCAAGATAAGTGAGGGACGTTGCTGCGTTCAGGGATAACGCAAGCTCTTGTAGGACGTCCTCGGAAACGCTTCGACCACCACTAGATCCGGTGGGGGATAGGTGAGTAAGCGTTTGTGAAAACATGGTGCACAGTGCTCCCGCGAACTGAAGACCATAACAAGTGAGAGTCTCCACGGGGGCCATCCATGGGTATTGATTGTCCTCGTCTGCGGGACGTAGGAACGAGGAAGAATGACCTTGAGGTGAATAGTATGCAACCGTTTTGAGGGCTTTCGCGTCAACCAGGAACGACAACAACCAGTTGTAGTGCCCGAGAGGGGTAAGGTCGATAGTCCAAGGACCGCATGTGCGACTTGTAACAGGAATCAAACATTAGGGACTCTGCCGTCTTGAGGCTCGTTTCGGAATTGCTGTTGACCCGAACGTCCAGAAGCAAATCTTTGGACATCAAGAGTGAGGTCGCCATGAACGGTTCCGTGTGAACCAGCGTCCAGATCGTTGGGACGTCCATTGCCACGATTCGCAATCTTTTGCAGATGCGTGTCAAGGTGCTTGGACGATATGCCAGCGAGGGTCAATTTGGTATAGCAACGCGTACTCGTTGAATATCATGATGAGCAGTGCCGTAGGAAGGTCCTGGATAGTGGCGATCGTGGTCTTTGGGGCCTGGAAGTGGCCCAGGCTGCTTGAACGGATTGGCCCTAGCGCAGCCGTGTGAGCATGACAAGCAAGATAGAAATGATGAGTACTTCACGATGGCTGAGCGAAGTCTTGGTGAGACTTTTTCGCATGCTGGCTGGAGAGTGAATAAGTCTTCATGCGTGGCTTCAACTTGCGTACGTGCCGCCACTGGCACAGCAGGGAATGAAGTGAATACGCCTTCATGTATGGCATCGCCTTGCATAAAGAGTGTCGCCACAGTAGGGAACGCAACGAAACAAGACTAAAGGGCAGTGGGTCGAGGGAGGGAGGGAAGGAGACAGATGGATGATTGAGTTCCATTTCGAGTTGTATCAACTCACCAGGTGAACGCGGCTGTGTTCACTGGACTCCGCACGACAGATTGCGTATAGCTGCCGCAAACTTCGCTACCACAGGTTTGTAACGACCTTGTAGTATCAGTCTTGTGAATCCAAAAGTGACTGGACGATTGAGACTACTTCAGACTCGAGAAACAGCAACTGTGACACAGAAAGTCGTTTGTTCGTCGCTGCTGCGAGTCGCCACACTAGTACTGTGATCTTGATCTTGATCTTGCCAGTATTGACTTTCTGTGTTGTGATCGAGGTTGTCCGAGTCGGCCCGGATGTAAACACCAAAGGCCGGGCGTGTCGAGAATGAACTCAAAACGGTGCATGGGAACCCATACAGACTATAAACTCCGTTCGTCAATGTGATGCAACCAAACGA
Organism: Antrodiella citrinella; assembly: GCA_004802725.1. NCBI lineage: Eukaryota > Fungi > Basidiomycota > Agaricomycetes > Polyporales > Steccherinaceae > Antrodiella > Antrodiella citrinella. The sequence goes on along the minus strand of SGPM01000134.1, from coordinate 64,516 downwards.
GCCTGAGGTGCGGAGAGCCTCAATTATCAACATATAACCATGTGTAGCATTGTGAGATAAAAAGAACGAAGACGTGCGAATAAGCAGCTGAGCAGTCGCTCAGAGAACAAAGAGAGATAGCGAGTACACAGCAAAGCGTCAGAAGAGGAATGGTGATTATACGATGAGAACGAAAACAAGAAACATAGGGAAAACGCGTTCTAGAATACAGAGAGAGGTGCTGGAGATGTCGGGTATGTGAAAGAAGATGTTGAATCGGTGTACAAGTGATTGTAAATCGAAGGAGGGAGACTCGCGCCATACTTGGCTGGGGATATAGACATCGGGGACGGCAGTGATGCGTCACTCGGCGAGTGGGGGATTACAAGCGACATATTGAGCGTATCCTCGTGCTTGTAAGGCAGTGAGGTAGTGGAGTCGCGTCCAGCGACAACCTCTGCTTCAGAGACAACTTCGCCGTCGACACGAAGGACTGGCTCTGGAAGGTAACACTCCATGTACAGCGAACCAACTGGTGAATCATTAAATCAGCCCTGATATATAATATACTAGCGTGATCACTGACGCTTTTCGCTGGTGACGTAGATCCGAGGTTTCCGCTTCTCCAAGTAGGCTTTGAAATCGCGTGGGATTTCCGGTTCACCCTGGAGTCATATCGTTCGTAAGAATAGCGAGAACAAACAATTTGGTAGTCACGTACCTTGCAAGCAAACGCCACATCTTCGTATGCTGCAACCGCTCCTTCCGCGTCAGAGTACTATGAAATAATGCGTTAGGAACGCCCACTCACTCTAGTTTCAAACGCCTCACCTCGATAATATAGTTCAGCAGGTGATGAAGAGGATCGTAATCATCGATCTAGTAAGAACCGTTAGACGTCAACATCACACAACGGATGATCCACTAGTACACACCTCTGAGTGCCCTCGTTCCTGCGAGTTGGAACCATCGAGAGAAGGAACAGCGGGTGACATATCATTGTCGCGATGTTGTTTGGGGTCCTGAGGCTCAGCCTGGCCCATGAGCTTGAAAGCCCATGCAGCAACGCGTGATCTATACCTCACGGGAAAGAGGGTGATGCACTGGTTGTGTGGATCCCGAAGACTCTGCAACAGCTGTTGCTCCACCGTAGCTGAAGGATCGGGGTCCTCATCATGAATGTTCGTGAAAAAAGGATCCGGTGTACGACCCTTGGACTCGATATAGCGCAAGAGCATTTTGTACGTTGAATTTTCGTCTTGAGAAGGCGAAGGTGAAGAAGGGCTGTTGTCGCGCCTAATATTACGCATGATTTCGAGATATTCTGGGTCATCATCCTCATCATCATCGACGTGCATATCGGCCGTCTCGCGCTCCCTACTCCTGCCAGCCACTCGGTCTTCATCCGCAACTTGGAGGCCGCCTATCGCTTGAGTTAATTCGTCTTCGTCGTCTACGTGAGCACCTGTCCTACCCTGCTCTTCGTTTCCTGCGTTCGGCATTATATCGTCCGAGTCACTGGCCGGAACGTCATCAGCACCTGTGGAAGCGGACGGCGGATAATTGTGGCTGTAACCATTGTAGAAGTATCCTTCGGGGCCAATGATAGACAGTGCGGTGTAGAAGGGTCCTGGTCCATCGAGATCGATAAGTGGACTCCAGTCAAACTGCAGATAAGCATTTCGACGCGTCAACTCATCTTCGGTCGGAAGTTTGAGCTCGGGCATCGGCCACCGCGACAATTTGAACGACTGAAGGTACCTAGCAGTGATCTTGGCAAGCACCGCGGTTAGAAACATTTTCACCTTCACGTACCCCCTGACCATGAATACGTCCCGTTTATACTTGCCACCGAAATTCCCGTCTCTCTTCTCCATGTAGGCAAGTAGTTGATCATAATTACGGTGAAGGTAGCTTGCGATCTCTCTCTTCTTCTTGGTAGGCACTTCCCATTGCCTTGCTGTCCCATGCACATAGAGCAACGCTCCGAAGTCATCCCGACATGCTTGCGCACAGATAGTACGTTTTCTGTATCCTGTGTCAACACTACTCATGTAACGACAGCGGGCGCATGAAGATCGTACCCTGTGAGCGGATCATCTTTCACGACTGCTCGCACCCCTGGACTAGCAAAGCAACCGCTTTTTGGCAGCTTGACATCCGTCACCAAGAGCGATGACGAAGAAGTACCTGAGAATACTAGTGGGGGTATTCCCGGGGGCAAAGGGTCGGTGCGATGTCTGTGAAGCTTGCGTTCATTCGGAAGGATGCAATTACGAGTCCGAATGTAAGCGCCGCCATTCATGTACCCAAAGTCGCCGATTGCAATATGATGGCCGGTTTTGGTCCTCGAGATATGAGGATGGTCGAAGGCTTCCCATCCACAGGGATCCCAGACTGGGAGTGGTGCATACAAGGGATCGTTGACCGTCGATAATGAGAAGGGTAGCCTCATGTAGTGGCGGTAGATCTCGTTCGGTGGAGGCGCAAGATCAAATGTATCCGACATGAGAGGGACGAGATCGCAAGTGTTGAGAGTCTGAGACCAGCAGGTGTACGCCAATTTGAAGTCTCGAAGTCAATCTGCGAAAGTGAGAGTGGGATGTCAGTAAATACTGATATAATAAACATCTGGCGATACGCACCTACGATTGAGAGGTGACGGTTCGCTCGTATGTATGCAATCTTTGCGGAAACCTGAGGAAGGTGACTTTGTGACGGTGACATAGTCAGCTGTGACGCCAACATCAGATACCTCGGTTTACGTAAATCTACTTTGCCATCGTACACAAGGTTTCGTAGGGACCACGGTTCATGGGTTTTCTGTACTATCAGACCCCTGTATACGCCAAAAGCACCAATATTTCCACGTATGATTCGTATCTGGTCACTTGCCCAATATACGTACATTGGATTGTCCTGTCTCCGACTCGGAGTCGCCACAGTTACCAGGGAGGTAGTACTATTATATACTACAAGGCCCAGCCTTACGTGCTCACAGAAAGGTGTGCTTCCATCAGATATCACCATTATCTATTCAAAATCCATCATGCAGGGAAAGATGTGCCGTACACCGTCCGCTCCTGGCTGCGCTGTATATAATATCGCACATTGGAACCTCTAGTGTGGCCACTTCGACCCCCTTTTTCCATCTTACTCGAGTCCAGTTCGTGTGACAATGCCTCACAGTAGGCCTCACAGTGGGACGGTTTCGTCTCTGAAAAAGTTTCTAGGACGACGGTCCCCTGCACCGGATGTGACTAGTAACACACCGGTATGTTGATCCTGTATTGTCGCGAGTCGTCCTTTGCTCATCCTTTGCTCATAGGGCACTGAAAAGGTGTGTTAATCATACCCAAGCTCTCATCATTATGTAGTATCTTACACTACCTTATCGAATCCGATCGATCGTTGCAGCCGGTAATGCTGGAATATGTCTCAACTGGACGAAGACGTCGAGAAGCCTCTGTGGATGCTGCCACTGAATCCCCTGGCTGGACTATTCTCATGGAAAAAGGAACTGCCCACGACGGTCGTATCATGCATAATTGGAACGATGAAATCGAGACATTACTCTTCTTTGTGCGTCTCTTTTTTCAACTTTGTGCGCTCAACAACCTGTTGACATGTCTGTTTCAGAGTGGCCTTTTCTCGGCAGTCATTACTGCCTTCATTATTGAGACATACCGCTTACTCCAGCCTGATACGGATTCCATGACGGTCATTCTTCTGCAACAAATCTCCGCACAACTGGTTTTGATGGCAAATGGTACTACCAGCATCGCACTGCCGCCTCCGTTATCACAGCAAACCTTTGAGCCAACGACCTCCGCGGTCTTGATAAACACACTGTGGTTTTCAAGCCTCGTTTTCAGTCTTGTTGCGGCATCTTTTGGCATGCTGGTCCGCCAATGGCTGCGAGAGTATGCTGATGGTCAGCAATCATCCCCGCGCGCGTTCACACGCATTCGCCAGTATCGATACCGCGGCCTGACACGCTGGGGCGTTTTCCATATAATGGCCATCGTCCCTGTGATTCTGCAGGTCGCTCTCGTTCTTTTCCTGCTGGGGCTGGTCATCTTCCTGCGACCTCTCAACTTCATCGTATTCTTTCTGGTGACGATTTTGGTAGGGATGTGGCTGTCGGTGTATACGTTCACCACTGCAGCTCCCGCATTCTTCCCGGATTGTCCCTATAAATCGCCGCAAGCACGCATATTCTACATGTGCGTTGAGCACGCACGCCTCCTCTTCAAAAATGTGCTCTCCGTTGCCTTCCATTGGCTATCTCCGTTGGAGGAGCACCGGTACAAGGTGGTGGACCTCGAAGAGACTTTGACCGCTCTAGAGGGTGATCATGAAGCCACGCCAGACGCGGTCATAACTCCTCACCAACACAAAGCCACCTTCACCGATGCGTCGACTTGGGAGGTCAGAGAGATCAACGTCAGACACAGCTTGGAATCTGATATCGATGCTCTCGTCGGTATCGACGATCAACTTCGGAACGACACTTACCTGGAAGAAATCCTCGCACCCTGCTTGACAAACCTGTCTGGTGTGCATGTAGCGCAATGCATCACTCAAATTCTCCAGAGCCGACTAGGAATATCGACCAAAACTAGATCGGGTACCCCCTCAGTGATCGCGTTAAACGACAATCTCATTCTGGAGAAGATGCATTCCGTACCCGTTGCCCCATTGACGACGATGACCCATATACTTGTCGACGCCCTAGATCGTGAAGTCCATCTTCCGATCTCGACGAAGTACGATGTGGTGTCGACCCAACCCGAGGATGATTCCTATCTAGGCCTGTGGGTGGAGACGGCACTCAAGTTTCTGAGCAAAGCCGTGCTACGACTGAAGAACAAGAAACAAGAAGAATCTGATATAGAACGTCACAAAACGAAGATTGATCTCTTCCGCAAACGATTTTGCGTCATCCTTCTGCGGATGCTGCGTTATCCATCTCGTAGCAACAACCGTTCACTGTCATCGCATGCATTCGAATGCTTCACCCAGGATCCTACCCTGCTTCTTCCGGAACTCTCGGGCGCGGAAGCATTACAGATTAGTGCGTGGTCTTTCCTCCTTCTATATGATGTGCTCCAGTTCTGAAGTGATCTTTAGATGTGACGCATCTATTGAGTATAATTTTGAGTACAGGCAAAGAAACCGCTGGCACGGGGAAAACAGCAACCATTCCGCTCAGATGGGCAACAGCATGTCTGGGTCTTATGAGTATACTGCCGACGGAAGCAGTGCGCAGACATGCTCCAGCATTTGCCACTGTTATCCGCAAACATACTCCTCATATTCTCGCGTCCAACTTGAACGCGCATGCTGGCGGTGGAGACACCGGTACCGACACTTCTTACCCTTACGTTCACCTATGCCACCAGTTCGCTCAGCGACTGCACCATAAATCCCCTGGCATTTGCGACTCGCTACGCCCATACTTGGTTCTACCAGACGAGCAGCAGGAAGAGTCGCCGAAGACCAACGTAAGCATGCATTCTACTCTCTCTGGCCCGCGCTGATTAATCATTGCGCTAGGAATTTCTGAAGGTACCGAGCCCCATGAAAGGAAGACCGCTAGATGGTACCACAATTCTGACTAACGAAGGGTATTATGACGGAGGTAGTAGCTTGCGGTAGCACGATATTGGGATGATCGATAATGAATAGATGATTCAACAGTTGTTATATTTGACAATACACTCTGTGTTGTTTTCACGAAACAGGCGGTTGGATGTGAAGCTATCAAGCGGACTTTCATTGCAGCGTCGACGTCAATCGGCACAGATCAGATGATTACACGACCATAGATCATGGCCGTCACTGTATTGACAGTCTGAGTGTTCGCCTGACGACGCAGTGAAGTGTCTAGTAGAAGAGTGCAGTGTTTAAAGAGTTCTTTTTTTCCGCGTTGAACCTTTTTCCACGTTCAAGAACAAGATCTGACAGAGGGCTTCACGAAATGCACAGAGTTTGGTGTCGGATGCATTGCCAAATGTCGCCTGGTTCAAGTGAGTCGATGCCGTGCATGGATGAGGTCAGTATCAACGCAATACACCACCGGAGGACACTTGCTCACCGCAAAACTAATAATTAGCCCTTGAGACCGCAGGGCAGCACGGACACGGACAACAGCCTGCGCAGTGGGCGCGAAGGACGTCAAGGTCACGACTCGGATCCGGCGAGTCAAGACTCAAGACTCGGACCTTCGACACAAGCGTAAGCCGGGCGAGAAATCGCGCAATCGGGGTCACATTCATCCCTTGAGTCTTGAGACCCAGAGCCCATCTGTAATGGTAATTCAGCCTGAGATCTAGAGCGGGTTTGACAGAGCGAGTGAAGCTACGGACTATTCTTGCCACGTAAATCAGAGATAGTAGCACACCGCCTTCTTACCACAAGAAAGTTGAGGCGAGTGAGAACCAGTTCAACATGGGAAACGTCGATATCAGTCAAGGCCATCGGCGAGAGGAACTCAGGCGATACGAGCAGTTCATCGAGGACGCGGTTGGGGGTCGCGGCTGCATACTCACCGGCCCTAAACTGCGTATGCGCAAGTTCCATTCAGACCAAAGACCAACTGCTATTGAAATGCTAGATGTTGAGAGGAATGTTATGGCTACAGTACCTACATGAGTTACATTTAGGGCAGGTCAGAAGAAAAGAAAAGAACAGTATGATGGTATCCGATGACGAACAGATATACGGGATTTGCACTCACGACCCCTACAAGCCCAACTCATACAATGTCCGATGGCACCTCCTTTGGTGAAGCAGTCCGCCTCGGCCTGTCGGGCGACGTCTCACTGCTGCCACTGTCGCTGTTACTCTTGCTCGCAGGCATCGTCGCAGCCTTCGCAACGCTGGCATGGCTCATCACGGATGCCCGCCGCGCCATCACACGCTCGAACGCGTCCCTGTCGTCTTGCGTCTCGACGAGGTGCAGCGGCTTCTCGCGGTGGACGTGCACCACATCGCACCACTCCCGCCGCTCCCGCTCCAGCTCTCCCCTCACCCACCGGATCGTCACCGCGGAGCACGCAAACGCCCAGATCCACGGAATCCCGTAACCAATACCGTACCCGATATCGTCCGTTGTCGTCCATGCCACCACGATACACGCGGTGGCGATCAGGACCCCTGAGATGCCCCAGAACATGCCTACGTCGCGCAGGAGCTTCCGCATCACACGAGACGTCTCGTACCGATGTCGCCAGGCTTGTCGGAAGTCCAGGAGGCCGCCTCCGTCTACTGCGATCACGTCTTCGACAATGGTGTAGGTCAGAGGGGGTAGGGGGTGGTATGGGGGGAAGGAAGAGACACGGAATGGCAGTCGGAAATCTCGTGGGAGACTAGAAATGATCATGGGAATACACATTGTGAGCATGAAGCACGGTAGAGCAATGGCTACTGTCGGAACGCTGGCTGGATTCCTGGTAGAGACGTTCAGACCGACACACGGAGCGGCAAGGGCCATGACTTACATGGACGACCCGATGATGAGCGGAACGAAGAAGGCAAATAGGCCTATATTTATGAGTATACTGGCATGGGCGCATGAATCAGCGGACGGTCTTGGCAATTACATGTAAGGCAACTCACTGGAAGAAGTCAAAGCCCCATCGCCCAGCACCTATCGGTCGCCGTGACTCGTGGCCGGACTTGTACCACAGGAACCACGACCGCTGTGCAACTTTCAGCCCGGAGACAGTACCGATGAGAGACGTGATGATGGCGAGATTCTTGGGGATGGAGAGGTGTGCGCCCCATCGGAGAGAGTAGAAGAGAATGAGAGGGAGGACGCCTGCCTCGATGAAGAGGAGGGTGAAGAAGATGCCAATCCAGCGTTCGCGTGTACCTGTCTTGAGCGTGTAGTTGAGTGGAGGAGGACCCTGGTCGTCGGCTGGGTTATGTTCGTGAAGGGGTAGGGGGTGTGTGGGGGTGGATTGCGGGACGGGTCGCATCTTTTCGCTGAAGGATACCGACCTTTTTCTCGTCGAGGGAGAGCTGCTGTCGCGAAAGGATGGATGAAAATGAGGCATGATGAACGCAGACGAGAATGGTGGCAGCTGCGCGAGCGGGTATTTGAGGTGGCGCAAACCAGGAGCCCTTCCCTTTCGGGCCACGCCGGTCTCACCGCGCCTCTCCTTGCGGCGCGGGAATAGGCGCCTCTCTCCACTGGCTTGGATTTGTCAGCGCGGGCGCGTCCCGTTTGCTGCAACAGGTTACAGTGCGGAAGCATATCACCTCAATTCTGCGGCTTGCTGTTTCAGAAGCTTCCGCCACCGTCTCGAAACCGCTGCCGTACGCACAACCTGTAATCGCCATCTTCAATATACGTCCGCCCAAGGGAGCATTTTGGGTTACCGGCAGGGTGTAATGGTATACACACAGAAATTCACATGTGAGTGGTTCTCGCCACTGGCAGCAATAAGACGGATTACACCGGACGTCTACCTCTGATGGACAGACGACGTACCAAGCACAGGCAAAAAGAGATAATCGTCTCACGTCGTCCTTGATTTTCGTCTGTGCCCAACGGTCCCCAACTTGTGCCACTGCCAGCGAAAGAGATGACCGGAAATCGCTGGTCGCTAGGTGGGGAACGGGATGCGGCTCTGGTGGGAGGGAGAGAAATGAGAAATTGGGGGGACGGGCGGTCTTATGTATGTTACTGGTGGCGCATCAGACGAGTTGACAAGAAGCATGAGTCCATATTCCGAATCTTGGTCTGTCTGACTCTCGTCACGCCGGGTCGTTTCGCGTCTCTCGCAATCGCCTTCCCAGAAACGCACCTTCAAGTTCCTGACTTCACCCGCAACGCGATGGCGGACGCACATCACCTGGCCACGCTTACGGATGCGGTGAACACTCTGAGCCATAACATGGGCAATATGCACAACAACATCTTTCGCACAGATTGCGGCGATGAGGTCCGAGCTCTTCGCTACACCGGCAGAGACGAACTCGATGGTAGGGTACGTGCAAGCACAAGTGGGAAAATTACAGGCCTCGGGGCAGAGTCCTCAGGTGCAGGAGGCGTTGGGGGTTATGCAGGATATCAAGGAGGGCTTGGAGCCGGTGCAGGAGTCGACGGAGAATGTGCAGGATATCAAGGAGACACTGGATGCGGTGCAAGATACGACGAATGACATGCAGGGAGGGCGTACCGAGTTGGGTGATGATATGGAAAAGGTCAACGACGTGTACGTCCTCACCCTCTAAATGCTCCATTGGTCTACCTAGAGGGAGTCCGTACACACCATTTTCCTCAGACTAAGCAGGCTGCTTTGAACGACAATGGTGAGCCCTGTCCTGTCCGCGTTCACCTGGTTTGAACATACATGGTCTCACTCGTACACTGCACAGCCGAGGAAGCAAAGGTCGCACTCCGGAGGCGCGACGTCAACACGGGACAAAAACGATGCCATCGTCACTCTTATAGGGTGTTGCTTCGTTTCTTTGTCTGGTGCGTGCCAACAGGAACCATTCTCCAGCCTGTATTTTGACTCGGGCACATCTCCCACTCCGGACCCGGATGTGAGGTTGGAACAACTAGAGGAGCTGACGCTGCGACGCTGCGAAGGCTTGTGTGCTTGTCAACTCACTCGTCTGTACTCACTGGCCAAGACCGTCCACACAGACCTCACGCCGTTGGTAGAGTGTATGCCTCTGAGTCGTTTCTCCCATGTGTTCTCGTGAAACGTATCAAATACTTGTATTTCTCGTCCGGAAAAAAGCTCACTTGTCAATGTTTCAAAATTCCCTCGGACTTTGGCATTTTACGCACCGTGACGATTCGATCACGATGAAGTTTCTCGTATGGGTGGCTACGCGATGGCCACTTCTCGAGACGCTTGGCATGGTAGTATATCCAGCGAGTCTGGCACTGTTTGAGGCCAGCTTCACCTCGAGCGCAAACTTCCCAGCGGACGGGAAGCAGCATCCGGCTTTGAAGCAATTCTATGTCGGGTGCCCGCACATGGAGAGCGAAGTCATCGCGCCGTTGGCCGTTTTTTTCTCGGGGCTCTTCCCTAACCTACCGGAGATTTTCTACGAAGATGATAACCTATCGAGGTAGATGGACCCGACGCCGCGCGTTGGAAACAAGTGGACGAACTGTTGTCACGGATACGAGCGGAGGAGAGACTTCGGATGGATTCTGCGTGTTCAAATAGTATCTGATCTTGGTAAGCATTTGCTGTGACCCTTTGCGCCATTCGACTAATGATATCATTCCGTGAACAAATTCTCATAGGTAAGCTAGCAGGATGTCGTCAGACCCTCATGGCTGCAGCCACTATAAGAGGAGGTTATTGTATTAGCTGAAGCATAATATATCTCTACCAGCCGATGAGCCCGTGCACGGCCCATTCATATACACCTAAGAAGACGGCACCTCCAGCTGATATCCATAATGTACGGGGAACGACACCGGCAAAGAGCGCTTTGGACCCCTCCAACACATATATTTGTTTGAAGCGTGAGAATAACGAGGGAAGCTTGTGGTGTTTAGAATCCTGGAAGAACAGATGACGATGAGCGACAGACGAGTTTGTGGAATCACAGGAAAGACGTGCACGAAGGTCAAGCATGACTCGCGTTTTGAGTACATCCAAAGGTGTTGTCAGTGCAGCGGCAATTCCACCCGATACACTGCCACAGACAGCCGCTTCATGTGCATAGAGTGGTTTTCGCCCTACTGCTCTTGAAAGTCGCAGTTTGAAGAGCTCGTACATAGGGAACTGCAGGGACGTGAAGGGTATCTGGTCACATAAGTGTTAGATCATATCAGAGGCTGAACTGAAGACAATTTACGCACCTCGCGCATGATGGTTGACCCAAATCCCCGATAAAATCCTCTCAGACCCTCCGTTGACATCAGTAGTCGTGCAGCGGCAAGCGATGACGAGGCTTTGTCTCCATAGGTAGCGGTTTGTGTCCGCGTCTTGATCACTTCAGTGGGAACTCGGACGAGACATGCAGCCTAGGGGATATATTGATCTGAGGCTGTGGTCATCAGGTCTGGGGACAAACAGTGTATGTTGAACGCACCACTTCGCCTATAGAGGCAGAGATCATGTGGGTCACCGGCGCGAGGTGTGATGGGAACGGAAGGGTTTGCTTGAGGGTATCGTATGTACAAAAGAAAATAGCAGCTGTACAAGGCAGAAGTGAGGTTGGTACTCATCATGGCAAAAGTGGAATACGATTAACCTCCTGGTGCACTTCCAACTACGACACTCCCGATACCTCTGTAGATGCCATTGAAACCGCCAGCGCGAATAAAGCCTTGAGAAGCTTGAAGACGCGTTTTTATAGTGTCTATTGGGAAGAAAAGGAGGTCAACTGCCGTGCCAGCAACCCCGCCGGCCTGCGAGAGACGATAAGAGACGATTCCAGGTCGCGTGAAAGATGACTCACTGCGAGAGAGTGATAAAAGGTGGGCTGTCCTTGCTCTTTGACGACACTCATTTTGTTGAGAGCAACGACCTACTCTTTCAATGACTCTGAGGCAAACTCGAGGACAACGTCAAGACGCAGAATAACTCGGGGCGATGAGGGAGCGTCGGTCAAGACTCAAACGTCGGTGACGAGGCGCGCGCGTCGGGGACTCGGCCGACGCGAAAGGGCGCTTGCTGATGTTGACCTTGAACTCGAACATGTACGATATTCTAAAGACAGCAAATTCACGGACAAGACTACAGATTGATACGACAAACAAACGTGGATTTTACATTGACTGAAGCTTGTCGATGAGGATGGCCCATTCCATGACGGTCACGCCCCGCCTCAACGCCTGCTCTTTGACTTCCCTGTCCCGCGTCTCCTCGCTCAGCCGGTTCATTGCTTGCAGGTGCTCGAGCTTGTAGATACCGAGCTCAGACAGGATCGGTGCAATGTGCAGCAGCGACGGCTCGCAGTCGGCCAGGATCAGCTCAACCGACGACGTCGTCGTGGCCTTCGACACACTCGACACCTCCCCGCCGTCAATGGGCACGTACGTCCGCGTCCGGAGCGGCGACATGGTCTGTTGCTGGACCGCTATCTGTCCGTTCCGGCTGTCAGAGCTTCGTCCGCTCCCATTGCTGTAAGGTGGTGTGTTCGGGAATGTTATCATATGCTGACGACACCATCCAGCGCGCTCGATGAACACAATCTTCACGACGAAGACCTTAGCTCTCACCTCACTGCGCTCGTACGACGAGTGGCCAACAGACCCTCTTCGCACTGCCGGAGATGCTGGGCGGATCCGGTCAATTGACTGCATCCTTGGACTGGCCCCAACGTGCGAGCTCGAGTGACGCACGGATCCCGCGTACGGTGCTGTCTCTGCGATCTCTGAAGGCGGGTGAGGTATCCTGGGGATGCCCCCGCCTTTCGTCGGCTTCATAGCTACCATGTACTATCCGCATAGCGTTTATATCATGGCTCAGCAAGGTGATGCTCGCACGTACCTCACTGCGTTCGTAGACTGAGTCTGTCCTCGAACGCGCGTACTCTTCTCCCTTCCTCCTGCTCCCATAGGACTCACCTGACGGCACACGTCGATGAACATGGTTCCCTACCTCGCTCCTCACGTCGTCATCTGCCTTGCTTCCTGACAAGCTACTCTGCGCAACTTTCTCTCTCCACAGCGAGATCGTCCGCTGAGGCCCGTCTTCCATCACATGGTGCTCGACCAGCTCCATGGATGCCCTCCGACCACTGACCTGTCGGACGTTGTCCATACTTCCGAATTGGCCCATCCCCAGTTTACTTCTGCCCGGACTCCGCAGTGCCTCGGGACTGTTCCTCCTCACCCGGCGTGTTGTCACGGATGCCGTGCTGTCCCTCCGACTGGTCACCTGCAAGTCCACCTCTCCACCCAACATCCTTTCCATCTCCGTCACGTAGTTCCGGTATCCGCTGACGGATTCTTCATAATCGTGTCGCGGGCCTCTTTCGCGGTCGTCGTGCCATTCAGCTGGGAACTCGGTGGGCACTTCGGTTGTCATTGCGTCGAATCGGTCGTCCAAGGCCACGCTGGTCGGAGGAGGGGGTGGACGCCTCGAGCTCTGATACACGTAGTTCATGTCTAGAACGTGGCGACCAGCACGATGATGAGCATTTCCCGGATCAAGACCTGTTATGCATGCGCTCACCGGTAGCATTTCCGAGGTACATCTTTCACCTCTGCAAAAAGCAAATGGACGCCGTAGAAGAGTATCAAGGCAGCTTGCGAAATGAGCTTAGTCGACGAGAGTCACAGAAAAGGACCTTGGTACCCTTGCAAGCAGAACTCAGATGGAATGGCCTTGCTGAAGGGGTCGACGCATATGAAGGACGCAAAATGAGAAGACACCCCAAAGTCGAGCTAACATGCACATGCAGCATGTAGGACACGTGTTCGTGATGCTTTTATCATCATTTTCCTTCCTCCGAGCACGGGACCGCGTCTAGTGCGCTTCAGAATGTACGCGAATTCTCCTCAATGAGCAGGACAACCTATGAATATTTGAACATTTGAATGACTACCGCAGATCACGTAAAAGGTATTTACTGTATCGGAACAGCTACAGAAGCAACTAAAGTTACATAACACTAGTACTATTGAGGTACGAGACTTTCCTTGATGTGGCAGTTATATGTTCAATGCAAATACGGATTCCAGGCTCCTTGAAAGTTGACTGAATTTGTTTGTTCTTTCGCCACCACACGCTCGCGCCCTATAATGGGTCACACAAGCGGCTAATTCTGAAGCGCACCTCAAGCACCATTCTCCACCACAGTCTTAAAGCACCTCACCTTCAGCTTTGAAGCATCCATTCAAACTGCTTCTTGATTTATAGACGTGACGGGGGAACATCAAACAACCGCCACAATTGTAAGCATCTTAAGTTCAATTGTTTGAGACTGACTTGATATTGATCTACAGGACGGTGTTGGTGAACTCGGACTCGATCGTCATGAGCTAGGGAGCGTCCAAGTAGAAGAACGACGCTCTCAGCTCCTGCGGACGTTGGTCAGTGCTGGAAGGATCTGTGGTGCGGATACTGTCGTCTATCAGCCAAGCCCTAGTCTTGACTCCGGTGTCGAAGATCGATTCTCAATCCAAGACTGGGCTCTTTCGAATGGAACATGGAAATTTCTGGGGATACTCGATGGTGAGTATAACATATTTTCACATACAGCGGCCAGTTGACGAGTGAGCTTCAGGCCACCGCGCAGGTATTGAGGCCGTCGAGTTCGTGAACGAGATCCTACCAGCGACCATCCGATCTCGTCTTTCTCAGGCAGCTCTTACGAACGACGTACTGTCGAACTCGAATATTGCGAGTATCTTACAAGAGTCCATCTCTGACGTCGATGAACGAATCAAGGACGACGTTCTGGCTTTCTTCCCAGGTGGTCCCGAAGAAAGTTGAAGTTTGGCGATGACGAGATCAAACGACGCATCTGGGATCCTGAACCGCAACAATCGTCTGTGAAGATACTGCGAGCGAGGACAGGAACAACAGCCTTGGTAGTCCTGGTTGATCCCGCGAAGACGATTCATATTGCCAATGTTGGCGACTGCCAAGCCGGTAAGGTTCTCTTCATACTTATCGTTTACTGTCCTTATACTTCGTAGTGATTTGCGAGCAGACTGGCACAAGCGAATGGCGTGCCAGGCTTCTGACTGAAGAGCACAACTGTGCTAATCCGGAAGAAGCTGCCCGCGTACGGAAACAGCATTCCGGCAAAGACGAATGTATACAACGCAACAGGATGCTAGGGAAAATCACCGTTAGTAGAGGTAAGCTCAACCGACTGCCGTCTTAGAAACACGTCTAACAGTTTCGGTAGCGTTGGGTGACATGGTATTCAAACTACCTTATGTCTATACCGAACGCGTTTTCGCACTGGCTACCCCGCCCTTTCATCGGAACTATCACTTCCAAACTCTCGCCACACGTAGTCTCACGCCGCCTTACCTTACGACGACAGCCGATATCAGGGATCTTCGTGTCTCGACTCCTGATCCCATCCTAGTGCTGGCTTCGGACGGACTGGTCAATCTCTATAACTGGAGTAAGAACACAAGGGACATCGTAAAAGGACTGTCGTCATGGATGAATAGTACCCACGGCGACGATGAAAATTTAGCTGTCAACGTGCTATTTGATGCACTTGGCGGTCATTCAGACGACGGAGAATTTACCAAGCTGATCACGGGGAAAGAGCGCCGAGTGGATGACACCACAGTGATTGTACTCTCCTTCCGAAATGTGAAGCCTTGATACACTCACATGGGTCCAGATCCTCTGTCCCAATATTCTCTAACAGATTACCTGAGTGCCGGAAAGATCTGTGGCGCAGACACTGTCGTCTTTCAACCTCGCCACAGCCCCGAATATGACGTCGAAGATAGGTTCTCAGTGCAAGATTGGATTCTTCCTAACGGTACATGGAAGTTCTTAGGAATATTCGATGGTAATAACCACAGATTTCACACACTGTTGTAACTGACGAACAATCTCCAGGCCATGGCGCAGGCATTGAGGCCGTTCAATTCGTCACCGAAACGCTGCCATCAACCATTCGGTCACGTATCGGTCATGCCGTTCTCAATGACACGACATTATCCGACTCTGTCGTTGCAAACATATTGCAGCAGTCTATCACCGACATAGATGAACAGATCAAGAACGATGTACTCGCTTTTTTCCCAGGCGGACCTGAGGAGATCTCGCAGCTCAGTGACAAGGAGATTCAAGAACGTATCTGGGATCCGGTAACGCGGAGGTCGTCCGTGAAGATCATGCGAGCGAGGACTGGAACAACGGCGCTGGTTGTTCTCGTAGACCCCGCCAAGACGGTTCATATCGCCAATGTCGGTGATTGTCAAGCTAGTGAACCTTTTCTCTTTCTTGTGCAATTTCTACTCATATTCATGGTTCAAATGTAGTTATTTGCGAGAGGACCTCACAAAACAGACGGCAGGCAAAGTTTCTGACCGAGGAGCACAACTTCTCACAACGACAGCCGATTTCGTTCATCTTCGCATCTCAAGCCCTGACCCCATTCTAGTGCTAGCCTCTGACGGTCTGTTGGAGCTCTTTTCCAAGAGTACGCACACCAAACGCACCAAGGACATCGCTCAAGCACTATCGACGTGGCTTGCCCAATATTATCCTCTTCCCAGCGATGGCAACGCAGCCGTCGATATCCTATTCGATGCACTTGATGGACATTCAGAAAGTGGCGAACTGGCTAGGCTGATCAGAGGCGAAGATCGCCGCATGGACGATGTCACAGTGATCGTTCTTCCTCTCTGAGACAACGAATCGTCTTGTGCTCTCCATATGCCTATCCTCACCCGGGACCATGTATGTACCAGTAGCATTTTGAGAAGACACTGAGAGTATTGTAGGCCGCGTCGAGTTGTAACTTGAAAGGATGATCGCTGGCAACATGATCGTACTTCCATGATGAAGAAAATCGGATCGTTCACCTTCCCGCCAACATTGCCCATCTGACGCTCTTTTCAACTGTCGCTATGTATTCATGTTCAGAATCAATGTTGTCGGGAGGAAGAGAGGTGGTCAGATTAGATCTGAGATCTTTTAAACCTGATAAGAATTTAATAATGCATGAGCGCCGACGCCACGTCGAACGTCTCTAGATCTAGACCTTGATCCTTTTTCGCTAAAATCTTGGTATTAACCTCATCTTGTGCCATGTGTTATTCCCAACTGGCGAAAACGACCCTTCCGAATAGTGAGGTATTCGCTATGAAGAAACCTGACATAGCTGTCAGCCACGTGACAAACCTCGAGGCCAGAGGGTCGAGGTCACAGCATTTCGCTCTGACTGAAGCTGTAGCACCGCATTCACTGCTATTGATGCCGAGTAGATAAATGCTGAAGTCGACTATGGTGCGTGCCTCTTTCTTACCTCCTCCCATCCTCCACTTTACTGTCTGCACAGTTGAGTCCATGGAACGACTACAACGCCCAGCGGAGCGTTGCACATACAACGACGACCTGGTAATCGGGTATAAGCCACGGCAATTAGGCGGCTTCTGGATTGTCACCCGAACTCTGTAAGTACTTGCACTGTCCGACATGTTCTGCGAGAACTGATTCGTTGCTGTTGATACCAGATTCAGACCCCATGTCTTTGCATCTCACGCTGTGGAGCATCTTCCAACATTTATGCCCCGGCCTGCCCCGACACTCCCTCCCGAAACCCTCGTCAAAATATTCGACGACTACAATTCGCTGAATCAAGATGCCTTCTCGTCTTGTCCACACAAACCGCTCACGCAGGTCTGTGTCCAATGGCGCAATCTGCTCATGGACATCCCAAGGTTATGGACTACTGTGGATACGAGATCCCCCCTGCTCTTGACATCGGTTCATTACTCGAAGCACCTACCTCTGGACCTTCGAGTCACAAACAGATGCGAGCAGGCCCTCCGTAATGCAGTGAGATTTGTCTCACCGCATAACGCGCGTATCAAGTCCTTGGACTACCAACCCGAGTCGATCAATTCAGAATCTCACATCGAGCAATTAGTGCTGCTCGTCCGAGGTGCGGAAACGCTGAAGGTCGTCACGTACCACGCACCCGGACCTGCGGATACGCCCGCCCAGATGTTCCGCTCGAGTGACCGTTCGTTCCCCGGAGCGGCACCTGTGGAAACCCTTACTTGTCATGGTCTCCGATGGGTAGCCGCGCTATGTGGAATATTCTCCCAGACTCTCACTCATTTATACCTCTTCGGCCATGACCGTCAAAGTCCCAGCGCGGCTTTGGAGGAGGGAGAGAGTTCGGAACTCGTTTTGGCTCTAGCAGCAGCAACCGCTCTGATACATGTCGAGTTGGTGCAACTCGGTTTCAGCTCGTATGATCTGAAATACACAGCCACGTTACCAGGTCTACAAAGACTTCGTATCGTTGATACACCGTCGAGCCTAATCAACCTCCTCGTCATTCTCAGCTACCCCACATCAACCAGCCTATCCCTGGTGTGCAAAGAGCAATCGCTGCTATCCATGGGTGCTATATTGGGCCAAGTCGTCGCAGCCAAATTAAACGGCCAGGAACAGCTTGGTTTTGCACGGACCGTTACTCAACTTGGTTTAAGCTTTCATCCGAAGGCCTGTATATTTGCGTCATCAAGAGGAGACACCTTGGATTGGCCCCTTTTCAAACTTGACTGGGATTACAACGAACTGCGCCAGCACACCATTTCCACGTTTGGCGATGTGTTGTATCCTATTTTGGCTGCTCGTGCTCTGCAGACCAGTGTCACCCAACTGCATCTAGGACCGTACGGACCACCAGCCTTGGATGCGGTGTATGTGTGGTCATTTAAACCCACCATCATGGAGATGCTCGTGCCGTTCAGACGCCTCGAATCAATCCACTTGCAGCGCGGGACTTACACGGACATCGAGGCTCTGCTATCCAGCCGCATGCCCTTCTATCAACTCAAACGTCTCACACTGAGCGAGTGTGGCTTGGTCTGCACCTCGTGTAGGTGTGGGGCGTACCCGACACACACCCTGTCATACAACAAGTCTCCAATCCTTGACCGCGATACTATAGCGGACCCGAGTGAGCTGGAGGAGCTTACGTTACGAGCTTGCCAAGGCTTGTGTAAGTGTAGCATCGCTCGTCTGGGACTGCTTGCCAGAAACCTCCGTGTTCTAGATTAAGTCGTCATATCGACCGCCCGTGGATAGTTGGATATTATCAATACTAGTAATCATGATAGGGTGGTATTTTTCCAGTTTTCGCGGATTTTGCAAGAAGCAAGGTTGCGAACCGCTCAAAAACGCGGTCATGTGCACGTGTACGCGTCACATCTGAATCGGTTATGGTCCATATTATGGAGACGCGAATGTCTTCATCCTCACACGTCGTGTTATCCGCCCACACACACTGCATTGATATCCCATCGTTAAAGATATAAAATGGCAGACATCCACATCATAACGATGCTCAATCAAAACATGACCGACATGCAAAAGAACTTTCAGGACATCAAATGCGAAATCTCCCTGTTGGAACCCGACTGGGTTTTGTGGAAGAGCGGGTGCAACTTTTGCAGACAACCGTGGCAGACATGCAGGAAACGGTTGACGAGGTACAGGAGTCGCAGAGCGAGATGCGGGAGATGTTGGCTATGGAAGATCTGACGGACATGAGGGAGACGTCGGATGCGGTGTACTGCGGCGCAACGGACGAGATGCAGGTGTCTGTCTCTGGGTTGTGTGACGAAATCAGCAACGCCAACGAAGTGTGCGTCTCTGCAATCTAGCCATTCATGCGTTCTGAAATCCTCGGTCAGGATGTCACTCCAGCAGATGCGGATGACGAACAAATTCCTTCCTTTGACTGCGCTATCCCGACGGTGTTCGCCGACATTTCCTTCCAAACACCAAGGAAGACACTCTGAACATTACTGGTGAGCCTGAAATTAAACTCTTGGTCGGTTGTCACTCTGGCGTATTGATTGATAACTTGCCTGCTTCCAGATGAGGCAGCTCGAAGTGCCCTTCGATGGCTTCGCATTTATCGTCTTGAAAACGATATCATTCTGCAGTTCCACGCGTATACATTCTGTAACATCCGATAACGTGGACTGTGCTTGACGTGTATTAGTATGTTCTGACTCTACTGCCAGTATATTTCGACTCATACACGTCTTCACTTCTTGACGCATCATGGTGAAGATATCATATTTGTTCTCGTACTGTTCATCGTATTTCCGTTGTACTTCACTCCATAATTGCTTGGAACATGCTCAAAGTTTATAGCAGCGAATAACGCGGAAGGACTCCAACTTTTTAGGACCCAATGAATTCAGAAGTATCAGTGCCACGAGCTTCATTATCTCATAGGCGAAGGAGTGTTGTATGCATTGGTGCTAGTCTAGCTCTTCGCGTCACTCCAAATTGGTGTAAGAGCTTGCGAGACAATATTCACCGTCGCCTCCAACGTGTCCTTCATCTTGTGGTCTTTCATCCCTTCCCATACTCTTCTCGCTCGCCATCTGTCCGGATGGAACCTCCTATGGCTCTGCTCGACCAACCGCCTATAATCTGGACATGCCGTCTCCGCCTTAAGCGTAGCGAAGAACCCTTCTATCGTGGACCATTCGATATCGGCGGGCCCGTACGTTCCCGGTCGGAGGAGCACCGGCCAGGGGATATCTTCGAACGTGATGGGGTCCTGTGAGGAGAATCTGGCTGCATCGAAGAGTTTTGAGATGGTGTGGTACCGCTCTGCCGCTCGTTGAGACGTCCACGGTCCGTGAGCCGTCGATGAGTCTCCACGATACTTGCGCAGAGCCCTTCTACGCTCTGAACCCGCGTCTTGCTGATCAGCAATGCTCTTCCCTCTTGGTCGCTGGGGCGGGGCGTCCTGGCCTACTTGCGGTCTCTGAGGTTTTCGGGCTTCTTGCTCGTCCAGATCACGCATCCGCTGAATCTTTTCATGCAAAGGAACGGGATCTGGGTCGACATGGGTCGTACGATACGTATCTGGATAAGGCTCAGTTCATGTTATTTCGTCAAGAGATTCATGCTACTCACAATGAGTAAATGACCTCTCGGCGCAAGCATCCGCTATGAGTTCGTTCAAAAAAGCCTGGTCTCTGTGATGACTTGCTTGCCGTCTCTTGGCCCATAGTTCCTTCCCAGCGTTCTTCCGACGACAGTTGCGTCTACGTTGTCGACTTTTGCGCTGCGTCCATCTCTTCCTCTTTTTGGGCGGGGGCAGAGGAGGTTCGTCGTCATCACGAGTCCGTTTTGACGGCCAGAAGACCAGTGAAGTAGTCAGATCAATCATGATGATGTCTTCGTCAACGTTGTCCGTTCGTCTGAATCGGTGAGATCTGCGCGTTGCAATTCTGAGCCTCCTCAGCATGCGTTTCTGTGCAAAGAGAACCTTCCGTGGCTTGGGTAGATGTTTTGTAGATTTAACTGGGTTCGGACTGGGAGGAATGCCATCATTAATGTTGACCATGGTGACGTCTTCATCGATCAGACTAAACTGCTCTGCAGCAGGACAAGCTGTATAGTCAGAAGCAGCCGTGCAACAAGATCGCTTGCCAGATGGCTGAGAATCGACCTCGTCATTATCTTCTAGGATTGAAGACTTGCGTTTCGGAGAACCGGAAGGGCTGGATGAAGCGCTTGAGGGAGCAAATAAGGTGCTAGTCGATCCATCTAGACCTCCCTCATTCACCAAATTCAAACACTCTACAGCAGAAGTGAAAGCCGTGCGACAAGGAGCAGCCATGTAGCAAGATCGTTTACCACGAGGCTGAGCGTGGTCCTCGTCGTCTTCCTCCAGGATGAAGGACTTGCGTTTTGGTGACACAACGGGCCTAGACGGTGCGCTCGAGGATTGTGAGGGAGTGTCCCACCTATCCGGAGATAATGCTACTCGAATAGTTTCAGGCCCGGGAACGCGGAAGTTCGTGTCTCTTCTGCTGAATCGCCCTGAATTGATTGGGCTTGATAGTTGTACGACGTCGTGCTTACCTCGGCTTCAGAAAGGACAAGTTCAGAGGTGGTAATTCTGCATCAGTAGATGCAATCTTGCGTCCATGATCCCTCTCCGAGAGGGTGAGAATAGGGACCATTGATGCAAGCCAATCCGCATCATCACTGCCAGGAAGCTGCGTCGTCGAGGAGGTTTTGACATAGTCTGAAGTCTGCGGGGGTATATGTTGGATGGCTGATCCAAGGGGACTTGTGGATGCGTCGTTGAGGGAATGAGAGAGGTCTGGAATCGTGATTGAAGGTAATGGTTGAGGTAGGAATGAGCATAGTGAGGCATACGATCGAGTCAAATCATGGGGATTGGACAGCATAGGATGAGCATAGGGAATTTGTGAGGACAGATCGGCATGGGAGATACGAGCATAGTGAGATCGAGACATGGAGTCGCATAGATGTGGAAGGGTGTTTGATGTAGATACCGTTTGGCATACTGCGCTGGATTGGCGTTCTGAGTGTACATGCTCTGCCGGCAATGGCCTTGACGACGCAATACTGCTACTGGCAGAACGGCTTGGGATCGTCGAAGACGGCGGAGGCGAACGCTCTGCATGGTGCGAAGGGTTTGGTACGACCTCTGAGAGCTTGGAAGAACGGCTTGGGCTCGGGCTTGTCAAAGGCGAGGCCGAAGACCTCGGAAGAACGAAAGGGAGTATGTCGGTTTGTGTTGCTTGCTCTCGGCGTAGTGGAATAACCCGAGCCCGAGCCATAAGCACGGGAGACCCAAGCGTCACCGTACGCCATCTCTGGCATACTTGACGTACAGCGACGACGTGACGTTCATCCCCGGCAGAGCGTCGAAGGTAGCTGAACACCTCAATGAGAACGTCATTAGGCAGACGTGTAACCCCAGCCAACGCGTTCAAATATCCCGCGAAGTAAAGCGCCGCCCTCCGGTACATCGCCATCCTGTCTTCGACGACGATGCGCTGCGTGGACTTGGTCAAGTGGCGAATAGACGAGAGGTCCGTGAGCATGTTAAACGTGACGTGAGTCGCCATTGTTCGACTAGAATGGGATAGTGTGAGCTTTAAGTTTGGGTATGTGTGAGAGACAATGGGAAACGAGGAAGCGTACTTGGTTTTGAGTCAGGACGCGGAGGCTGTTGCGTCGTGCTGTGGCGTCAGGTGTAAACACTCTTGTGTGCGGTCCTGGACCGTGAAATAACCTTCAGAGGAGTGATACGTCGTCGAGGGAACGTCTGAAGAGTAGAGAGCGTACGCCTTAGTCAAGTAAACGAGTCAAGGAAGTCAAAGCGTACCCTCGTCTGCCGCTCCATCCTATGTAGTCGCGCTAAAGACTCCTCAATCCTACGCCATGTTAATTGAGCAAGGCATGAGGACTGTGGGATATTAGGGCCGTGCATTTCAATCATCATCGATAGGTTATGACACACAGGCTGTGAGTGGTGTTTATTGAAGGTTCCAAGGTATACCTAGACGCGGGATTGAGTACAGCATATCCTGTAGTTTGTGTGTTGGAAGATGAGCACAATCGCAGGCGTGTATGTACGCGGATTCGTGAAGATCGCGACGCGCTGTTCACGTGGCATTTTCTGCTAGAGGTGATCGCACCTGCCGTGAAAAGTAGAAGCACTGCGATATGAGTGCATCTAAAGTGCAGAATATGAACGCAGGCACAATGTCTTCCTTCAAACTATAGCGTCTATCAGATCTTGGTAGGACGGGCATGCGCTGAAGACGGACCTTGTTCAATTGAGATGGGGGCGCGGCAAGCCTATCGGATATGCAATGAGGATCCTTGGGAAGTTGAATCGCTCTATAAGAACGCCCGTGCTGTAGACCCCGATCCGAAATGAAGTGAGCCCGAGACCGCGAGTGATGCAAAGATGCATCTAGCGGTGTTCGTCTGCCAACTGGGACGTGAACGTGCTTGATGCCGATCGCCCTTTCTTGACAGGAATAAGATGGGATGGATGAAGTGAATATGGATTAACGACAAGCGAGCAATAGTGTACTTTAGTTAATGGTATATCCAATGGGCGAGCCTGGTGAGAGACTGGGGCGTGTTCCTACTTATGCTGATCCACGGTAATAGTTGGTAGGCACGAACGGCATACCGACTATCTTGGCGTTTCTGCTCTTCCCTCTGACTTCTGCCAAGAGTTCTGTGTTCTTCTTGTGGAACCCGGAGGAGACATAGCCCATGGCGATATTCTGTGACAGAGTCGGTGAAGGGATGCCAGACGTAACAGTCCCGAGTGGCTCCTTCGTCGTTGGGTGGAAAATCGGAGCTCCCTCTGCGAAACCCGTCAAATTTTGAATGTGAGAGAGAAGAAGTGTACAGACGTCTTGCAGGAGCACCCTCCACGATGAGACCGACTCGTCGGCGGGGTGGTCCCTCCTTCAGATGCTTCCTGACACCCTCAGCTCCGATGAAATTACCGGTCTCACGCCGGGCCTTAGCTGTATGGTAATTGTCACAAACCTTAGCATCTTGTCTACAAATATAAACGTTGATGTACTCACGAATAACCCAAGTCAGTCCCGCCTCAATAGGGGTGATATCCTCGTTCAGGTCCTGACCGTACAAACACATTCCAGCTTCCAGGCGCAGACTGTCTCGCGCACCGAGGCCTGTGAGCAGAACTGGGCCCTTGGAAAGCAGCTTAGCGACTTCGGTCGTCTCGGATGGTGGGATTGAAATCTGCGAGCATTCGTCAGGAAAGCGTAGGCAGACTGTATACGAAGTAGACGTGCCTCAAATCCATCTTCACCGGTGTATCCGCCTCGCGCAACGTGGAGGTTGAAGCCCTCGATAACAATGTACGCTGAATTACCGAAAGTCAACTCTTTCAAGTCGTACGACGTGTACGTCTGCAGGAATTGGGCTGCCTCAGGACCTAGTCAAACCACCAAAACTGAGTACAACCCGACCACGTGTAAATCGAAAGGCACAACGCACCTTGCAAAGCAAGCAATCCCCAATCCTCCAGAACCTCATGTTCAACACCACCCTCCTTCTTCGCCAAGTCCGTCTTGTTCCACTCCGCAACCTTCTCCTTGAACCACGCCAAGTCACGGTCCCTCCTGCCAGCATTCGTCACGACGTAGAACGCGTCCTCGGCGTGTTTGGTGATGACGGTGTCGTCGATGATTCCGCCAGTTTCGTTCAAGAGGACAGATAGGGTAGAGGCGTAGGGCTTGAGGGCGGCAAGGCCGGAGGGAGTGACCCATTCCAGGAATTGGGTAGCGGTGGGGCCGAGGAAGCTAGACGAGGAAGACTTTTAGCTTGAATGAGGTTTGCAGGACACTTGAAAAGCCATGGGCCGTACTTGGATTGAACCATGTGTCCGACATCGAATAATCCTGCACTTTTCCGAACATGGTGGTGGCTGGCGACTACGCTCAAAATTTGATCAGTGAACTGAGCTGCAAAGAAAGATTGAAATGATACATACCAGCACCCACAGATCCATACGCAAGAGGCATAGAATATCCAGCAAACGGCACCATCTTAGCACCATTCTCGACG
Organism: Antrodiella citrinella; assembly: GCA_004802725.1. NCBI lineage: Eukaryota > Fungi > Basidiomycota > Agaricomycetes > Polyporales > Steccherinaceae > Antrodiella > Antrodiella citrinella. Next base: position 39,479 of record SGPM01000134.1, on the reverse strand, counting down.
TGGAAGTCATACAGCCTCGTCTTCCTCAGCTCCCCCGACTCCGTAGCCATGCATCGTACCCGAGACGACGTTGCCCGTTTTGTCGCCTGTGAGACGGTCCCCGAGAGGGTTTTCGTGAGGATCCTGGAGGACATGGTGGACGTCGAGGAGAGAGCGTGCTCTCCTGCCTGTTTTTGACTTGGTTATAATTTACGTACCGCGACGGTCTTCCGGCTCCCGACGCTGCTTCCGCGCGCTCACGACTGGCAAAACATATAATGTACAAAGTCTCCGAGTCATGTATTGAACATCATTGTACAGTCTGACCGTTGAGGAAGATTTGTTCGCGAACACCACAGAACAAATGAAAACAATGACTGAGAAGGTCGTGCAGATTTTCAGAATTCCCAAATGATCTCCCTACGCGTTCAACAAAGCAGCAGCCTTGCGAGCATTCGCCTTGGCACTCTCGACCTGCAACTCCAAGTTCCTAATCTTCTCTCGCGACTCCCTCAACTCAGCAGTCAGCTTGTCGTTCTCCGACTTCAATGAAGACAGCTCCTCCTGTACGATTGAATTAGCTTCACAATGCAGACAAACATACATCTCATGAAGCGTACCTCGCCAGCAGTCGATTGTGAACGAGAGATAGGAGTGGGAGGCGAGAAGGTAGATTCAGACCGCTCAGACCGGAAAGAGGCAACAGGGGACAAGACTTCAGGCGTGGCGACTTGTACAGGCGCAGGCGCAGGTGCAGACACGGGTGACGGGGCTGGCGCGCTAGCGGTTCGGGTGGCCTGGGGGGCAGCCGATGGAGTGGGGGCTGGTGCAGCACTAGGGTTTGGGCCGGTAAAGATGTCACCGTTCTCCAAGCTGATGAATTTGGCGGGGGCGTTCTGGCCGGAGAAGAACTCAAAAGCGGTCAGTGCGGGCTCTGCGGAAGGTGCAAGAGGGTAGATGTCAGATTGGAAGGAGTCAGCCTATAAGCTGCGTCAGTATGATAACAGACGCGAAAGACGCGTCCTCGGTACCTTGCGGGGAACAATGAAAGCGATAGCTTCGATCGAGTTGGCGGCCACCTTGTACGCGCGAGCAATCTCACAGTCGGAGACGCTGAGAGCACGACGAGGGAGGAAGCACATGCCGCGTTGTGGGTCAGCGGATTTGTGCTCGGACAGAGGGAACATAACCTCGTTCTCCCATTCGTAGTATCGAATGTTTCCGTCACTATCGAAAGCGAAGAGTCAGCACACGATCAAATATTTACTTGCAATGACGACAATCACCCTTTACCAGCTGTTTTAAGAGAAGAGTCAGATTATTATCGCCGCAGATCAGAGCATATCAAGCGCACCAAGGAAGAGCAGGTTGTTGTCACTCCAGAAGGGCATGAGGACACCAGAGGTTTGATCAATGGTGGTCATCTTGATGTTGTTCAGGTTGCCAGTCTCCCAGATACCGACCTGACGATCACTCATCTTGCTGAAGCCAGTGGTAGCAATATTGTCCTTGTCACCCATCCACACGACACGAGCACCCTAGGATTGACGTCAGCACCTTGTCTTGAACTGATCGTTCAAGATCACGCACCTTAATTCCTCCATGTCCCTCAGCCACACGCACTGCATCACCGCCTGAACGAGGATCGAATATCCGAATCTTCCTGTCACGGCATGTGGTGACTAGCAAGTTTCCGTTAGGGTTGAACGTAAGGCTCTGGATAGCATCCCCATGCCCGTGCAACACCGACCTCGATTGCTCCGGATTGTTCAGATCCCACAGCTTCACGAGATGATCGCCAGTGCTAGTCGCAAGAACGTGCTCCGCAGTCGGATGGAAGAGGACCTGTCCAACACGTCTCGGGGAGACCTCGATACGCGCGACGGGGTCGAAGTCTTGAGGCTCCCAGTGCTCCTGGCCCCATCCTTCATATAGAGAATCCTCCACCTTCCAGACCATGACTTTACCATCTTCAGCGCCGGACGCGACGATCGAGTCGTTGAAGGGCGACCAGGCGGTGTCGAGGACGGGCCCGGTGTGGCTGCGAGCGAGAGGGATGATATCCGGGAGTTTGGAGGGCAGGTTATGTGGGAGATGATTGAAGGGGGATGGGAGGGGCAGGATGGCGAATGCACCGCCTCCAGACGAGTTCCAGTTTATACTGATGTATCTCTGTGTCACTTTCTTTCAGTGTAATCCGGGCTGATCAGACTGCGTGACTCACGGCGGAAGCAGCGACGACGTTCGTGTCCCAAGCACTACCGGTCACCTTGATGTTGTCAAAGCCATATTCTTTCTTTCCCGTTTGTCCAAAGACGTGTCTGCGCACCAGAAAATTGATTACGGTCAGCTCGTGAAGCACACAGATAACTCACCGATATTTGGAAGCACGAACGAAACGCGACATATCTACCGACGGAACGTACAAGTCAGAATTCACGAAGACTTTTGAATGAAAGAGGAACAGAGTAAGTAGTGGCTGCACAATCTCTGGCTCTCTGTTGAGCATCGCTACCACGTGCTTTGGTTACAAACGCCCATAGAGCCTGCGGCCCGGGCGTTCCCCTGTAGTCCTCAACGCCGCAACGCAAAAACACGTTTCATCTCATTATTCCGGAGGTATAGGAAGTTAACATTCAAACACGACGATTATCCCAGCAGATCAGCCACAGCTGCTATGTCCTTTTCCCTGATTCTCAGCTGATACCACTTCGTCACTACTCGCTCGACCCCGTCTTCCAGAGCGAGATCAATATCTTGATCTGGGGTCACGGCTATGTACCAAACCTCTTTGACCTTATTCTGATTCTACAACCATGACAAACCTCCCAGCTTCACGTCGTGTCTGTCGCCAACAGTGGCTTGGAAACCGATAGCGAGCCCCCGCACGGCATCGAAGAGAAAAGAGTCAAAGGAGGGATGATTCTTCTGCATGGGAGCATAGTATGCGCTTTGAAGGTCGAGGGTAGACTTAGCGTTGTATGGCTTGATCGAAATTTCTTCAAGACTATCCACTTTCCATACACGATCTTCCAATGTGGCCACTCCACGGTCCGAACACTTGATGGAAAGGTACTCGGTGGCAAAGGTCGCATCATCATACGTCCTCCAATGCGTGTACTTTCGAGTGAAAGATCGCTCAAGGGGCTCAATGCGCCACTGAAGCGTTCGAACGAGAAGCTTGTGCAAGACTCTGTCAAGGATCCATCCAGCGCTCACCTTGGAGTAGCTTGTCTCTAAGAAGAGGGAGTAGAAATTTGCGATATGTGGACCAGATCCTTTCAATACGGATGAATAGATCATATCGCACAAATGTTGCGTGGGTATCTTGACGATAGGGTCACGATCCCCGTCGGGATCGAAACGAATAAGGTGATAGGAGATATCTTGTTGAAGGTGATGCGCAGAAGCGTCTTGGAAGACCTTGTATAGATTGTCGTACGACAGTCTCTTAATTTGGTTCTGGGTGTCCTTGTCGCACCTGCGTAGCGTGGTTTCATTTCCGTATTTGTATGCAAGTCGTGCAGATGGCGCGTACTTGCTCCAATACAGCTTGAGGTACACCTCTTCGCACACATCCCCAGTGCGTTGAAACTGACGCCTATTTGAATATCAAGATTAGCTCAGCAAGCAGTCTGGAACAGGTGAAACAATGCTGACCCTAACAGTAACTCGACCAACGTCCAAGTTTTCATATACCATAGGTGAATACTGCTCTTTTTCCTCCAAGCTATGCGTTCGTTTCGCGGCGAAGCCGCTTGAACCAGGAACAGGTAGCTCCCCAAGAGGCGAGAGCGAGGGGTAAAGACGTCGTGATTGGAGTCGAACAAGATCCAAAGGTGACGTGGAAAGAACTCGATGATCCGCAACGGAGCCATGGGAATCGAATAAACCTTCCCGTCGATGAACAGAGTCATGTAATCAGCCTGGTCTATCAACACGGTAGGCAGCCCGGCGGCGAGACGCAGAATGAGGATGATGATCAGAAGCACGCTTTTACCTGCAAGATCTTGATTCAGATGGAGTCTTACGAAAAAAGCAAAGGAAAACTTACCAATGCCCGGTTGACCGGTCACGGTATGACCTAACCAACGCTTCGTTTTGCGTGGTTCTCTGAGTGGTTGAGCATCAAATGCATTAGGAATAGAGGCCCGAGGGTACACGCTCATGGGAGTGTCGACATCCATTGCATCTTCGGTCGGTCCAACAGGCACTTTTCAGTGTCGTTGACGTAGACATTAATCATGTCGTCGATCGCGGTGAGGTATTCCTCGCGGATGATGGCAGTCTCCACAAGCATGTCGTCGAGGATCCCGACCTCAGACAAAGACGATGACAGAACCCAACAACGACTGGGAACTGCATCAGCCACTCTATCCTCGCCCTCTGAGCGACGAATAACCACCGCTTCAAACAAAGGCGCCTGGTCGCCCTTGCCCCACAACATGGTGCACAGTTTGGACCACTTCCCCTCTGGATCCAGCTCATCACAGTCCTTGCGATTCCGCCGTAATGCCGCCTCTTTAGACATCTCCGATCCTGTAGCTGAAAAAGGTGGAACAACGTTGACATGTGTTTGCGCAGGTGTGGCGGTGGAAGGGTAGTAGTGGCGAAGTTGACTCACCAAGAGCGGAATATATAGAAATCGTGCAAAACGCACGGACTAAGCAAGACGGACCTCAGACACCAGGATACAATAAACAGTTGAGGAACAAGGATGGTAACAGCAGATGCGGATGTGCTTGCTAGTGAGATGAGCCTGAGGGCCCCAAAGCGAATCGCTGAAGCTGAGACGCCCGTACGCCGCCGATCGCGACTCTCGCCCCAGTGCACGTGTCTTCGTCTGGCTCCTCCGCAACGTTAACTGACGAGAATCATTCCACGCTGAAGAGCACGAGGACACCGAACATCGCAAAAAATGAATAAGAGAAGCCGTACGCGCCCAGCAGCGCTGAGGCCACGAAAGCTTGGACGTCAGGAGAATACAATCGTAGCAGGGGGAGCCTGATCATAAGATTATTTCTGTGAACGTAGAACGACTATTACCCGGGATTCTAAGTACAGAACAAGTACAAAACGACAGTGATACAGATAGTGATAATACAATAGGACGTGACCTCGACATACGAAGAGAAAGGTATCACATGTGGAAAAGGTATGCGCGGAATGGGATGTGTGTCCGAGAATTCTAATGTCATGATGTGGAATGAAGTTAAAGAGAGATCATAATCGAGTCTATCTCTCGTTCGTCTTGTCAGAGTCGACCTCGGAGGAGAGAACAACCCGTCGGCGTTTGCCAACGATGGGTTTCGGTTTGTGGTCTAAGATAGCCTTGGTCGCAGCAAACTGAGCTTTGTCGCGGGTCCGAGTCACAACCTGGGTATCGCGTGGTACACTGGCTCTAGTAGCTGGCCGAGGCGCAGTATCATCAGCCCTAGCTTTCGGTACCTTCCTCGAGTCAGACCACCTCGGAGTCGGAGGAGCGGGCGGAGGCATGTTACCTTCTATAGCTTCATAGGTCGGTGCAAGGACTGCCTCGGGAACGACCGTGTTCTCCCACGTCTCGCCACGATCCAGAGCTTCCTGCAGGCGTTGGTCGGCCTCGTTGACCTTCCGCCTCGCGCGCTCCACGTACGGGAACTTCGCAGCCAAGATCTCAGCGAGCGTCGGCCGGGATAGCTCGTCCATCACCTCCTCACGTGTGGGCTTGCTCGCGGTGATCCGCGGTCTACGCTTGGGCCATTGAAAGTGGAGAGCTTGGGCCGCGAGGATGGTGGCTTCGCGCAGCTCCTCGTAGGCGACGTGGTAGTCGTATTCGAGATGGCGAGGGCCCAAGGGGTGGTATTGCATGTTACGTGCGGAACGACGTGTCGTGTTCGTCCCTGCGAGAGTTGCGGGTGGCGCGACTAAAGTACGAGGAGTGTATTTCTCCGTGGGACGGGATACACGTCCGGACGCTCGTCTGAAGGCAGATTGAGGGGGAACATAGGATAGGTGTCGTTGAACGGGATGGCGAGGCATGGGTGATGACGCGATAGGGAGAGAAGGTGCAGAAGAAGAGGTGACAACGGAAGATGCAATGATATCTGACGGAGGCAGTGTAGAGTCAGATGACAAGCGTCTCCGTCTCTTGGTAGGACGGGAATCATCAACGTCGGGTTCACGGGAAAAGGAGTGTGATGAGGTAGCTGCGCCGGGCAGCTGTGAACCATTAGACGGAGTTCTGCAATCGTCGTGTCCGTTCGATGTGGATGTTGAAGACTGAGGTTGAGGAGTCGAGGGTCTGGTGGACATGGCGGGTGTTGTGCTTCGCTCGGAGAGGGAGGACGACGCGTCTGACATAGTGGCGAGAGAATCGCTAGTAAATGACGCCATTAATGAAGAAGTGTGTGGAATGTATGAACTTGAGGAGAATATTCCAAGCGAGTCTGAATGCGGCATGGACTGTGAATCAGAGCGCGCAACAGCGATACGTGCCGTGCCACCACAGTCGTCGGGGGTGGCACTGCGGGTAATAGGACGAGGGGACACTCTGGTCGCGGGAATGTGATACGTTTCAGCATCCCTAATGGTGGTACTACTCGGTTTCTCGTGAGGGCGCGCTTTTCCAACAACATAAGTAGAGGTGGCGTCGGAAGAGAGAAGTGATTCCGATGACGAAGGTCTCCAGGAAGATGTGTCTTGCGACAGTACGGGGGATATCCAAGGATCAGAATTCACCTCAGAAGATGGTCCGCGGCTACGGTCCCCCTCCCCTGCTATGTCCTGCATAACCTCATCGACCGTCGGACTCCGAGCAGAATGGGCGCTTGCCATACTGGCCACGGAAGATGACGCAGCGAATAGAGGAAGTTGAGGCCCATCGGTATTGACAGGCAGAGTAGAAGGTTCATCTGAAATCTTCTCCTGAGTGGACATGCTGTCTTCCGTAGTCCCGTTCGTCCTATTGCGGAAGACGGGGCTAGATACTCGACTCTGTGTAGTAATAGGCATCCTGGAGGAATGGTCTGTTGAAGACTGTTGCTTATCAGGTTTCTCTGTGCTTCGGTATCCTCGTAGCTATGTACCCATCATCAATTGTGAGCGAAGGTCCGAGCGTAAGCAACAAGGTGCCGTAGAGAAGAATAGTCGTGACAGTGCGTACTTGAAATTCCGTCACCCTTGTATAAAAACTGCAAACCAATTATATAGAGCTTGGAGGGCTAGAGCTCGTCCAGGAGACTCAGAGTATGCGTCTGGCAGTATTCCCAAGGAAAATGGGCGACAACAGAGGAAAAGAAAGAAAGCAGAAACGGTTGAGACAAAGCCCGGTGGTCACCTTAGACGCTCAACGTAGCCATCTGAAAAAGGCAGGTTCAAGATTCGATCTCCGCGAGCGCAACATCGTAAAGAAGTTTTGGAAGAAAAAATACACATATGGGTACAGAGAGCATTACATTGTGGCGTTACTACTGAGAACTACCTTGTCGGGAAGCGATCCCAGAGATTTCCAAATTCAGACGCGGGAATCGTTCTTTCTTACAGATAGGCCTAAAATCCAAGTCAGTTCATGATGTCACGAGGTAGTCCAGAGTGTGCCTTACAGCAGCATTAGGTGGACTAGCGACACCTCCAAATCTGTATACAGGAATCAATATTCGTATCGAAGATAACACAAGAATAGACGTACACTGTGAGCGGCCAGGAGGTGAAGAAGAACGTATACCTTCCGACTTCTCCGCACACTTTGGCTAAAGCTTCGAGATCAAACATCTCGCCCATTGGCATACCCCACAAGCTTAAGAGAACATCAGGAAACATCAGGGATCTATGCGTCATTCAGGACGTACGCCAAGAGTGTTTGATGCAGACGAGGGTGACCCTCGGGATCAGGCCATCTCTGCCGGTAACTCCGTCATCAACAAGAATTCGGAAGAGATGAATCTTGTGTCTTACCTCAACCGTGGGTTGGTCCGAGGCAATGGCCGCAAAATGGTTGTCCCTGGTTCATAATTGGCATCCTTTGATACCGTGTTTCTCGGAATGGTCAAACGTACCACAGGAAACGCTTCATGTCTTCCGTTTGTTCGATCCCGGCACTGTATGAGAGCGGTAAGTACGTGGTAATGCCTAACGGAAAATCACCTACAGAGTTTCGGGTTTGCCTCCTAAGCTATCGCGCTCTTCAGAGCTCGCGGAGTAATATCGCTGTGTGAACCCGATGCGGAGGAGTAAGATATCACCGTGTTGGAATGAGACACCTTGCTGCTTGGCACAGTCGAGGAGATCTTGCAAGGGGATGGCGTGAGTTGTCCACGGGTCGTACGGTAGAGTACCTCCAGAAGCTGTGTAGAATTTCACAAGGTCAAGAAGAACACCACGTCCACTGATACCATGTTGTGCCCAATCTGCCGATGACTGAGTCAAACTGATCCTGCTATGGTGATATGGGAGTACTTACTGTGGATGCCCAATCGAATGGCAGATTGATCAACGTTGTTTGGATCCGGAATCACCAGGCGTCCCTGGTGCAGATCATCTACCGGGGTGCTGGATAGTCGTACACACTATATCGGTGGTCAGATCTCGATAACGAGATTCTTGTAGCGCACTTGTTATAGAACAATTTCTGTTTGGCAAGACCGTAATGCTTCAATCCGTCCCATTGAGACCCCGATTGAGTATTCTTGTGAGATGTGATCAACAACGATATGTGCGAAATAGTGATACGACGTCATACCATCTGAATGCTGTCATCGTGGACGTTGCCATTAGGTTTCCTCCAGCTCTCGTGGACAGCAGCTTGACGACCGAACATGGGCTATAATACGAAATGTAAGATGTGCCATGCACAAAGCTGAATAAGAGGAGGACACCTACTTTGGCGGGAAAGTTGAGAGGCCTTTACACCGTTTTAATCCGTATTGATATCACCGAGATGAAGCCCACTGCTCACCAGTTCAGAGAGACCGATTTGCCCAGCCTGCGAAGACGGTCATGTTCGTCGATGCATAAAGCTAAGTGATTTGTGCAGAACAGCGCTCACTTGATCTCCTGCGCGGCATTCCGTACGACTTCTTCTGTCAACAAGTTGATAGTACCAAGCTGATCATCCTTGCCCCATACGCCCCATGCGCATCCAGTGAACCCATCGAAAGCAGGTAACTCGTCGAAGGAGGGAAGTTTGGGAAGGGACATGATGGTTCAGGTCCACAGACTGAGAGACGAGATGACCTGTTTGAGGAACTTGAAGTACATTGCACGGACCTCCGACGGTGGGTCATGGGAGTGCAGCGAGATCAATGATAATTGCCCGGATGCCGCTACCCGATCCGGGGATGGTACGCGCACTGCGTCATGAGATGCGACTCTAAATCATCGATGTCTGGATATCATATCAATTTACGAGTCGTATTTACTTGCCTGATGATGCTCTCGTTTGAGTCGTTAGAACTTAGCATCACAGACCGACGAGAATGCAGGCGTCTTTTTGCCACGTGAATATTTGACGCCGAACACTATTACTTAGGGGCTCCGGTACCGTCACTTTCCTCCTGCATTTCCCCAAGTAAAATCTGTTCCCTTTTACCACGCGAACTCGAGCCTTTTCTGACGAAGAACTTTTCAGTCTCCAAGATCCTATACTTACAGTCGTCCGCAGATATGACGGACAATCTCATATGTATCTCGTGGTATGTGAAATTACCGTGAATTCCCTCCATGTACTGGAGATTTCGACGCCTTGCAGTTCTATGTCATCTCAACCAATGAGAGATCTCTTGTCGGACAACCCCCAGTTATCGCCGCACGGACGCGAAACAACGACGGAAAGCGTTAGAAGACGCACTCGTGGGCTGTCGACGTGCTGTACTGGACTACGAACGCGTTATCAATGCTCTCGATTCGCAACTCAACGCATGCAACGACATTTGCATGCTCCCTGTGGAGATTCTCACGGAGGTCTTCTCCCACGAGAAGTCTAGTAGAGGCATTCTCTTCCTCGGTCATATTTGTCATCGCTGGCGGAACATCGCAGTGGGATGCGCTTGGTTGTGGTCATCCATCAACATCAACGAGTGTATCACAACAATACTGGCTGAGACCCTCCTTTCTAGGTCCAAATTATCGCCCTTGGAGATAGGACTTGCAACGAGGAGTGGAAATGAACTTGCCGGGTCCCTGTTCCAGGATAGTTTCCCTCGCGCTGGATGTCTGCGCATGGAACCCATGACCACCGTTTGAATTTCCGTCCTGTCTGGACTCCGAGTCCTCAGCTCTCAGCTCCCAACTTGTATTCCCTAGTCATTACATCGAACCCGTCCAGAGACGATGCGGAATGGGTATCGGCCTCGTTTTCCGACGGTTCACCCGGCCTTCGTATCGTGCAGCTTCTGACAGTGGCTGCCGCCAGACCTCTTCTTCGTTGCCTCCCCACTGTCACCCACTTCGACGTGTCTCAGTCCAATGTGCAGACGCGTCAGCACGTTGTCACTAATTCGGATGAATTGGTAGCGGTGCTTCGCCATATGCCGGCACTGGTGACGCTGAGATTGACCCTCCTTGAACTTGTACCTCTTGGAGACTCGGAGTATCCACGTAGTGGCGTTCTTGTCGACCTCCCACGGATCAAATATCTCCATCTATCCTGGACCTCGAAGGGTATGACTTGGCTACTTGGCAACGTACAGATCCCCCTATCAGCTCATGTGTTTCTTTATTTTCGCTGTGTGGAATCAGGCAGTCGCGTCATCAGCGAGTTGTCTGAAGGCATCTCTCGGTCTAAATGGTGTCGGTCAGCATTTTTCGCCCACTCGCAGTACCATGCATCGTTCCGCCCAATCCCTTACTCCGTTCGCTACGAGCTGTGGAATATTCCCAACCCGGAGAAACCAGGAGAGCGACATGGGCAGCTGGACCTTTTTCTGGACTACGATGTCACCGCAGATTTCGCCTGTGTTTGGGACGTTCTGCCGTTGGCACGGGTCCATACACTCCACTTTGACTACTCTGCTGTTCCCTATTCCGAAGCCATTCGACGCCGGACATTTATGTCGTTCGTTCGTGGGATGTGCTCTATACGACATATGTCGATCAGAGCCTGCCATGTCAACAACCTCGTCTCTCTGTTTGACAGAGTTGAAGCAACGACACCACTTGTCTCCACTTTCCTCACCCATCTCACACTAGGATGGATATCAACGAAAGCACCAGGTAGAGTTAGAAACAATGACTCGGGGAATTTTGGCTACATCGAACGCTTTTCAACTTCGCTTCGTACACGTTGGGATACGTTCCACGCGCCGCTGGAGGAACTGCTGCTCGTCTACTGCATGTACTTCTCGGATGCGGACGTCGCGCTCCTGAATTCGGTAGTCGGTACATGTCGGAGGAAAGGTAGTTACGAGCCACCCCTGTTCTCGCCACTGCAGCCATGTCGCGGTTGGCTCTGCACTGTCTCCGTGTTGGACGTCTCAGTAGGTCTTTGTCTGGTCGTTATACGATGGTATTATAATAATATTGATCTATCCGTTCCACTTACTTCTACCAACCGTGGCTATGTTTGAGGGTGTTCCTACGCTCGAAATAGCGCTGACAACGATGCAGCATATGAATAACTTTCAAGTTCTTGTACTTATGACAATATACAGCTGTCAGCGACCGGAAGTGCCTCGATACACGTGCAATTTTAATACGTCAATAACCAGCCCCGGAGGATGAGTACTGAGTAGTTGGGAACCGGTAGACCCGAAAATTTGCAAACGCGCACGGCCATGAGCGGAGGGAACGAACCCAGCTGGCATATACTTACACTGACATAGGTCCACTTGAGAGCTACATGCAACATGTTGGCAGGAGTATTGCTTTCCCTGAGCTCAAGTATTCAGACATTCAATCGCAGTAATGTGGTGCTTCACGTTTATATACTTAGTAATACTTGAACATATTGTATACTCGGCAATTGCCGTGCACACTATAAAAGGCATCAGGCCGGTTTCAACTTTCGACTTTTTGTTCACATCTTTCCATCATGCCCGTGGGGGAAAAAACAGGACCGACGGAACTTACAGAGGAAACAGAAAAGACGCGGATCCATATGTCTCTCGTTGCACCCTGGCAAACGTTGCTCGTCGTCGAAACGTTGAAGGGAGTGCCTTCCCCGTCAGACTCTCTGCATCAACACCATGCGCCGCGCTCACTAGCTTGTCGTGACGGATGTCCGGGTCTATGATACAACCGTGACATATTAATAAATGTCGTGGTCTTTGCAATAAGGGTCGATGTCTATCAGTATATATACAAGGTACCTTCGTCTTTCAGTCTCACAGGGTTGTTCGCAAAGTCCCTCCAACTCACCATCATCGACTTAGGATGCGTCGCGTCCTGTTCTTCGTCTTCTGTCTCGCCTGGTATGCCTCGGTAACGCTGACAACATGTGCTCAACAGCTCGCTGCGGAGGAATATACGCCAAAATATGTCGTTTGTCCCAAGGGCACCTCTCTGGTCCGACACGCAGGTGGGCTCGTTCAGAGCTTGAGCCTGTCAGAAGCTGCCTACATAGAGTCGAAGCAGTCGCGCATCGCCCCTCAGGCGTGGGCGTCTTACCTCCGGAACGTCGAGCACGCTGCGTCGGCCCAGCATGTGGCGCTTCCATCCTACGTATCCAACATCCTATCTAGCAATGGCCATTTCCCCCATCTGGGAATCTCTACCAGTGGTGGCGGCCATCGCGCAGCCATCTTTGGCGCTGGTATTCTTACCACACTGGACGGGCGGAATGCCACCTCTGTCGACGTAGGTATCGGAGGTCTGCTGCAAGCCTCCACTTACCTCGCCAGTCTCTCGGGAGGCTCGTGGTTGTCGGGCTCACTCTACCAAGCCGATTTCCCTGAGTTCCCGGACCTCATCTTCGGGTCAAATGCGACGGGCAGCGATGGCTGGAACACTGTCTTCGATCTCACGCAGCCCAGCACGGATCCGGAGGTCGATGTAGCGTACCTTGGGGAAATGATAGCAGAGGTGGCGGGCAAGTTCCTCGCAGGGTTCCCTGTCACCATCGGGGATGTCTGGGCCCGCATTTTGTCGAGGCACTTTGTCTCTGGGACGACGTCGGCGAACTTTTTCAATACCAATGTGACACACGGCGCTGGAGTGCTTTTCTCAGGGATTGTCAACTTGTAAGTGAGTGACCATACGATGCGGTTCATAGACTTACAGTATCTCTGATCCGAAGGCCATCTTTCGTCTCACGCACTGTTCCGTTCCCTATTATGGTTTCGGACTCTGTCACCAACCTTAATGTCGGCAATCCGGTCTTCCTCAACGTGACCGATGATCCCTCCGCTGTACCACTCACGAACCCGATTTACGAGTTCACGCCTTGTGAGTCAAGAGTTCAATGGAGGCTGCATGCGTGGTTGTTGATAATCTAATTGTCCCAGATGAGTGGGGTTCTTACGACCCTATGTTGTCTGCTTTCACGCCTACGAAGTTCATCGGATCGCCGAACAATTCACTTTGCCTCACTGGGTACGACCAATTGGCCTTCATTGAAGGATCTTCCTCCGAGCTCTTCAATGCGGAGAACACCTCAGTACGTGGCTTCTCTTCTTTTTATGTTTCCTACTCAATTCCTTGTTTTCTGTATTCCACATAGGCAAGCGCTCTGGCTAGCTCGCCTCTTGCACCTCTATTCTCCGCGCTCCAGACCACGTTCAACCAGAGCGCCGGTATAGAACTGGACACTGTACTTTGGCCTAACGCATTCTTTGGTGTCAACCGAGGAACATTCACGGACACGGACCAGAAGTTCTTGAGGCTCGTTGATGGTGGCGAGGACGGTGAAATCCTGCCTCTCCAACCTTTGCTGGTCAAAGCCAGGAATGTCGACACGATTATTGGTATTGATGCTGTGAGTGATCGTCCCTTATTTTGACCGTTGGAGTATGAACTCACGTCTTCTACGTCGTCAGCCTGCTGATCTGGACGACAACTTCACTGCGGGTTTCTCCTTGATCGTACGTAGAATTGTATACTTCATCTAGTCGCTTTCCGACATATTTCATGCTCGCAGGCCTCCCAGCAACGCGCATCGCTATACCCAGGCGTGTACCCCTTCCCGCCCGTCCCCAAAACCGTCGAAGAGTTCGCCGCACACAACCTGACGAAACGCCCCACCTTCTTCGGATGCAACTCACCCTCCAATGTCCCCCTCATCATCTACATCGCGAACGGTGGCCCGCCGCTCGGAGAGGCGCCGCTCACTAACACCTCGACGTCGCAGACGGCGTACCAGCCTACGCAGATCCAGGCGATGTTGAACCAGATACACGATGTTGCGACGCAGGGTATCCCCGCCGAGGGGAAGGATGGGAAGTTGGAGAAGGACCCGCTGTGGCCGGTGTGTTTGGCGTGTGCGGTCGTGGAGAAGCAGAGGAGTCGGACGTTGGCGCGGAGGAGCGGGGTGTGCGAGAGCTGTTTGGAGAGGTATTGCTGGAGTTGAACGTACCCTACGTACTTGATATCCAGAATTATAATCGTGATACCCGTCCTTATGCGTAGCAAGACAGACGCATTTGGCTCAATGATGAGACGACCAGCTGACTCGCGCATCCGACGTCTACGTATGAAGTACATTGTGATTCCTGGTGCGGCGACAACTAAGGAGAGGTAATCGTCGTAGCAATCTACAACAGGATATCACCAGTGTAACTCGATGTATACTATACGGCCCTCACGACAAAGTCCTGTAGTCCTAAGTCCATTATGCGCAAACTATGTATAGGTAAGAAAAGAAGAGTGTCTGCATGCAATGCGAGAGGGGATGGGATGAGGAGCAGTGTATAGATCTAAATAAAGATCTAAACTGAGAAAGTGGAGAGTGTAGATGTTCATAGCGTATGCACAAGAATGTCCGAGATAGAGAGTGTCAGAGTGATGGAAAAAAAGGGCAAACAGCACCGAAGGCTGTGAAACGCAAAGATGAAGGAAAATCATTTTCAAGAGAGCCGGTATGAGAGCCGGCTACCAAAAGCTCAGCCTCAGAACAAAAACAAAAGAGAGAACGCGCCAGCCACGAGACCGGTCAGCACGACACACCAACTTTGTACGCTCGCCGAAGCGATCGAGGATGATGCAGAGCGCGCTGGGGCGTTGGTGCTGACGGAGACAGTCGATGTGGCAGAAGGTGGGGTGGCGGAAGCGGCGTCGGAGAGGGCGACGCCGTTGTAGGTCGCACGGATGACGTTGGCGGCTTGTTCAGCGAGGCCGTACGTCGGTGCTTGCAACTATTGATAATTTGTCAGCGGGACAGAACAGAGGTAATGTGAGAGCGAAGAGAGACTCACGTGTGCTGCGAACTCGATGGGGAACACCGAAGCATCTGCGACCCGGACGTTTGCCAAGCCGTACACTTTCAAGTTGGCATCAACGACCCCTCCTTGCGCCTCGGGTAACATGGCGCAAGAACAACTGGGATGGTACTCCGTACCGATTTGGCCGGCGAGCCAAGTCTCCCAGTCGGTGTCGGACGAGACTGAAGGACCTGGCATGATCTCGTCAGTGAGCGCCAGTGAGAGCGGGGCCGTTTGTCCGATTTTTCTGGCCAGCTTGAGGCCTTCACGGAGCGCGGTCAAGTCTGAGCGAATACACAAATATGTCAGCTATACGGCTCGACAACGCGCATGTGAGTACGTACCAGCAGAGTGAGTCAGGTACTGCGGGTCAATGACCGGGTAGTCGAAGGTGCTGTTCGTCTGGATGTATATCCGTCCATGACTGAACGGATGTTGCAACGCAGCCTGGATAGCAATACTCTGATCGCCGCCTACAGCCGTACCAGTCAAACTCAACAACAGCTCAATCTGTCCGATCGGGGAGTTCATCAAGGCCAGGGTGCTGTTGAAGATCGCTTCGTAGCCCAATCGGACTTGTTCGTACTGAGACGGTACGATGGTGTTCCGGGAGGTCTGCAGAGAGGAGGCGACTTCGGCTTCGAAGGTGGGGGCAAAGTCGAATCCGAACAGATCGGTGATATTGGCGTATGCCGTGGCAGAGTTGATGAATGAAAGGAATGGCGATGATTGTCCGTTGGGCTGAGTCACGATATCAGTCACGCACGCGATGTAAATGTGCCAAGAGAACGAACCAAATTTGTAGCACTGCCTGCTTTCAGAGAGGCAGCCGTGTCTGTGGAAGCATTGAAGACTACTTGAGTACTCTGCAAAAATGCGTCAGCGATACATCACAAATTGACAGATCATGACGACTCACGATGTGATCCTGCAGATGCTGTCCAACACCTGGCAATTCTACGTTCACCGTGACACCAGCTGCTTCGAGCACGTCTTGCGGTCCAACACCACTCACCATCAAGATGTGAGGGCTGCCAACGGTTCCGCCCGCGAGGATGACTTCCTTGCGGACGTTGATAAGTTGTCTCGGGGCGTCCCTGGTGATGGCATACTCCACCTGAGAAGCAGTCAAGTTCCCAGTAGTGGAATTGGACGCGAAAACGAGGCGGGTGACAGTGGCGTTAGCGAGAATGTCGAGGTTGGAGCGGGGAGGGAGCGGGTCGATGTACGCCGAGCGGGAATAAGATCGTGTCCAGTTGGTTGGGTTGATGGAGGAAGTCGCGATGAATGCGCCCCAGCCATCTCCGCCGTTGGCATCAGCTGTGCGCGGAATGCCGATGTCTTCCAACGTTTGAGTCCAGTTTCCGACAACAGGGACAATGCTGCACGAGAAAGATCCAGTCAGCGATCACATGCGACAACGCGATGAGGTGGTAGACGTACTATCCAGGATACGAAGAGTGAAGAGGTCCAGTAGATCCGTGGCTGGAGGGATCGTACATGATGCTACCAGCGGCTTGGATGTCTGCAGTCGGTGCCGTGAAGTTCTCGCTCTTTTTCATGTTGTCAAAGAGGTTGCTCCAATCCCAGGTGTCGCCGTTGGGGATTAGAGTAGACCAGGCATCGACCTCAAGCTTGGATGGCCGTACCAGGTAGAGACCGTTGACGGCTGAAGAGCCACCGAGAAGTTTACCACGAGGCCAGGGAAGCGAACGTTTACCCGCGTTGGGTTGTGGTACAGTCTGGTAGTTCCAGTCGTATGAACTACCGAGCAGGGAGGAGTAGTAAGCATTTCCTGGGATATCTGAAGGCAAAACATGAGATTGCAAGTTCTTTGCGAAGAAAGAAGCGGTCGACATACCAATGGAACTCTTCACAGCATCTCCAGTATCTCCAGCTTCGAGAACGAGGACAGTGGTGTTGATGTCTTCAGAGAGACGTGCAGCTAGAACAAGTCCGGCGGTGCCTCCGCCTGCAATGACAAAGTCGTATGTGTCCGAGATTTGACCATTGTAGACTATGTTTCGGATGTGGAGATCGTGAAGGTCGTATTCGTCGTGGGGGAAAGCAAGCGCGAGGGCGGAAAGGGAGACGGTCGTGAGTACGATAGACCGCATCGCCCCGAGCTAGGAATAATTTGGAGGAGGGGGAGGGGAACGAAGCCTGAGCTAATGAATGGTAAGGTTAAACAAGTTGATGAGGAGAGGAGGGGACAGGAGTTGTATATATGGGAAAGTGCTTACCTGTGAAAGACGCTCACGACGGACGGGTTCAGAGCTGTCTGGGCGGGCGTCGAGGTCATCATAAATAATGAATCCTATCTACCAAGTGCAGTAGATGACAAATCGACAAAGATTGTCCTGCCAAGGCCATCCATATGTCCCCGGCTTCAGCCGTATATACGGCCACCGGCCATATGGACCTGTCGAACTATTCGCGAGTTATGAGAGTTTCACAAGAATGGTCGTGTTTGAATGGATGCTGGTTGAACTACGAGGGTTGGAAGAGGATTTCAAGACGCGTAAGTCGCGCCACATCACCGTCGACGTCTTGAAGAGCCAGGCCGTGCGGTGAATCCGGCCATGTTCGACGGCGCAGGTCGGTACATGTGGTCTCAAGACAAGGAGGGCGTAAGCAGACGATCGTGATCGAAATTGATCCGCCTGCCACCCGCCTCGAAGCGCGCATGTCCTATGTTCTCGACTTGCCTCGACACCGTCCAAACAACGCGTCCTCATCGTGCCTAACGCCCTCGACCGCTCTAGCACGACTTTAATACAACCAACAACGGCCTCACCATACCGCTGTCGCACCACTTCTGCTTCACGACGAACACTGACCCAGGAGAACAACTGTCGCATTTGGGAACTTATCAAGCATAGAGGCAGTGCAGGCGTGTATTGTCGAAGAAAGGAGCTTGTTTATAAGTAAGAGGGTCAGTCGGTTCCGTATCAGTGGGAACGGTGTTTATGCAACGACCTATCCTCATGCATGAGTTGTTCTTCCTTTATTAAACAGACCCTATGTGGTGTGGAAGGGAAAGCTTTGCAAGGAAGACATGTATTGAACATCGTTACAAGAAAATATAGCAAAGCAGAACCGGGCGACATATCTACTTCCTTGAGTTCTTACGATCCCAGTCAACTAAATCCACATACTCCTTGACGGTCATAAGCTCGTGTGCCCTAATATTGAAGCACCTCGTAATGATCAGCTCCGCAAGAGTCCCGCCCAGCCTCTTCCTCTCCGCCAGCCCACGCGTCAACCTCGACCCGAATTCTCCAGTATGCCCGCTCTCCCCCGGCAAGCAAGCACCAAAGTCAACTTCGTCAAACAAGAGGTCCTTGAGGTTGGGCAGGATAGGCCTCGGCGGTTGCAAAGAGTCCGTGTGCGAGAAGACGGCGGGGAGGTGATCCCCTGACTTTTGTGAGATGTACAGCATGTGGAGGTTCGGCGTTTCCAAGAAGAGCTTCATCCAGATGGGCGTCGTGATCCCTTCCATACCCTCCACACATAGCGTGTGTAGCGTCGCGCCAGACAACGCGTCTGTGAATCCTTCCAACAAGACCGCGGCGGGCACTTTCTCGGAGATGAGAGATAGTGTGAGTTTCTCTTGCTGCACGATCGGCAGACGCGCGACGTGTGCTGGATCCGTAAGCACTATGGGCCACGCACGGAAGAGGACGGCGTGTGCATGTACGGGCGAGATCGAGAGCGTACGCAGTGGGTCTGACTCTGCTTCTTTCGACGTCCCGATGAGCCGTTTTGGGGTGCGGTTCCAGGCCTCAAGGTGTTTCTTGACCGCGGGCGACGCCATGGCGGATGTCTCTCCGGGATCCATGGTGATGCGTACAAGAATGCTGCAACGTAGGGGAAGATTGACATGGTCCAAGAAATCTGAGCATTCTTTCGCATTGCCGAAGATGAGCAGATCTTTCAACGACGTCAAGTGAATGGGGTCCTGCGTGGTTTCAGACCCTGGAGGGTCAATCGGGAAGACGTTCTCCAGGTCCAGCTCCCGGAGGTGAGGCACACGTCTAAGCGCAGCGTACATCTCCGACCAGGTGGGGTGTATCGGAATAGTGCCGGGGACGCGTATGCGAGACTGAGCACGCCGGGCAGCGTCCCACCTAGCCGTCTCCAGCTTCAACTCTCGGAGGGTCGGGACGAATATGGTGGGTTCCCAGTACATCATCTCACAGCGAATAGCGACGCGCTGCATAGAGGGGAGGTCGCGCGAGAACAGCGCGCGTATGGCGGGCCAGTTAGCAGTACCACCGCTCACATCGCGGAAAGAGAACGACTGCAGGAACGGAGCGGGTAGATCCGATTTCAGCAGCTCTCCGAGAGTGAACCCACGGATCCGGATGTCGAGGGTGGAGATGTGGTTCAGATGTTTCGTGTAGATCTCGCTGAATAGCTGGATGAGCGGCATATTCGTGGTCAGGTTTGCTTTCACGATGAGAGGCGCGTTCCGGGCACGGACGACCATCTCCCGCACAACCTTGTCTCTCCCATGCACTGCAATCCGTGCCCATAGTCTTGGCGTGTTCAACGCGAGCTGCCGCCATTGGTAGCATACGTGTGTGATGCCGAGCCATTTGTAGGGCTTGATTCCTCCCAACCATACGTCCGGCCCCGTCACTTCATCCTCCTCCTCCTCATACAACATGGCATATTGGATCATGATCTCGACGAGGATGTCGGGTGGGAAGATGGAGAGCGTGGAGAACTCGTTGATCTTGCGACCGAGGCCGATGGCTTGCGCGGTGTATCCAGCTATCTCCGCTTCCAGCGCGGCGCGTGGAGCAAGGTAGGCATCAGGGATCTTGGTAGGTACAATCTCCGCCTCGCATTCTGGACATAGAGATGGATGTCTGCTCTGAGGTCAATGCGCGAGGATCATGGGAAGAGGATGAACGCACATACAAATCCAATATTGGATGGACACTGTGCGCGTGGTCAGCGTGAGGCATGACTGCCTAGGTTTTTCGCGCTACGAGATTGTTGAAATGACAGTACCGCGAGATGATACAGAAACACGTACATCTCGCTAACTTCCAGTTATTTGAAGCCTCTGAATCTCACAACCAGTAATTACTATGTCGACCTATGTCGACGCGTGTCGATGGATCGATTTGTGTTGTAGTGAGCCAAATAGGAGATATCCTTCAATGCTGGTACCAAGGTGTAATGTCGTGAAAGATCTGGTATAGATTGATAGACGGGGATGATGGTCTTAAAGAAAGGTGCAGTGAAGGAAGCCAGAGGTTCTGTAGACGCCCCTCACTTATAGCATCACGGAAAACATCTGACTGTGGCTCTTTCCCGAATTTACCTCTTGGCAATCCGAAAATCTCGCATCTCAAGGGACATAAGTCGAAGACTCAACCTATGCATAACAAGAAAAATCAAAACCAACGTTCAACTCTCGTACTCCGCCGCTTCGTCCTCGATATCATCCCCTCTCTTCCCGCCAACACCCGCAAACTGATCAAAGACCTCCTCATTATCATCAAACGTCAGCTCATATCCGTCCCACTGCAAGATTGGCACGATCTTCTTCATATCAAGCACCTCATCCATGACGATGTCCACCCCCTGCAGGATCATCACCTTGCGTATCGTCCCCCGATTCCTTCGCACCCCGATCACCGTGTTCAGCCGCCTCAAGAAACTGTGGTTCTGCGCGTTCGTCATCTCGAACGGGACCTCATCCAAAAGAATGGTATGCAGCCGCGGGAAGTACAGCGCGGCGAAGCGGGCCTGGGACGCAGAGGTCTGGAGTTTAGAGGGGAGGAGCGGCTTGGAGGCGAGCGTTTCTGGGAAGCCTTCGGCGGCGTGGCCTTTGAGGCGCACGCCGCGGAGGGCGGGCATCTGCGACGCGAGCTTGGTCCAGAAGGCTTTGGAGAGGAGGGAGATGTTGTCGACGCGCAGCGTGCGCACGTCGTTCAGCGGTAATTCGGTGCAGAGCTGTTCGGTGGCTTTGACGATGCTATTCTGGCGGCGCACGTCGAGGGATAGCGTGAGGTTCGCGGGTGTGTGTTTGGCGGTGAGTGCGCGGATAGAAGTCCACCCGTGAAGCGCGATGAATATACTGCCGGTATAGCTGTCTCTACGCGTAATCGCCACACTCTTAAGTGCTTTCCCCGACGTCGCAAGTCTGGTCGCAAGAACAGTGATAAGTCGACTGAACGGGATGTCTCCGTCGACTGTGAAGGAGACTGATGCATCGTGAGGGATGGCGATGCAGTCAAGAAGGTTGGCACAGTGTTTGACGGAGCCATCTATACGCAGGGACTGCAGTGCAGGCAGCTTGATGGGGGGAGAAGCGCGGCATTCGGCCTGGTTCGACGCGAACACGTCGACTAGCGTCAGACTTTGCAGCAGCGGCATCGTCTGCAACGCTCGCACAAATTGTGTGACGGTAAAGCCGGCGACACCAGCTGGTTGTGTGTTGCGTATGTCGACGTGGGTGAGAGACGGCCGCAGAGCGGTCTCGGTCCATTGGAAGTTGGCCCCCTGGTATTGGAGATGTCGAAGATGAGGCATGGACTTCTTGATGAATGGAATGGGAGTGCCCTCATACAGAGGCTCGGGCATCCCTGGAAGCCCAACAACACTCAGAATCAGCTTCTGGAGCTGACCAGGGTTGTTGGCACTTCTGAACAGATCTGCAAGGTCTTGGGTATCGCCAGCAAGGACATCCACGCTCGTGAAGCGTTGCAATATGGCAAGACACCGTTGGGTGATCGTGATGCGCGATTGCAGAGTTTTGTGGTCGTCTATCAGAGGACTCATCGTGACTTTCAACGAAAGCTTGGCACCTCTAACGCGTTTGAACATCTCCTTGACACACGCGGCGTTGGTCACGGAGATACGCGTCCAAAGTTCAGGTGCAGATATGGAGGCGTGTCGCCAGAAGAAGCAGACGTGGGTGACTTTAATCCATAAATAGGGCCGTCCTTCGTGACGACCTTCGGAGTCGCCTTCGGCTTCACGAGTGAGATGTTGATAGTGAGAGAAGATGTTGATGAGCACCTCCGATGGAAAACATGCGACAAGAGTGTACGTGTTCAGTCGCCGTTTGGCTAGAGCCATCTTGCGCTGACACTGGTCGAACTCATTCTGAAGGGCCTGCCTGTGTTCCGCCGGTGTTGAGTCTGAGAGCATAATGAGGGTTGACTGCGGATAACTGGAACTTTATACGATGTGAGAAGTGTGCAGTTGATGAGTATGCTTACGCGTTTGTGTTATATGGAGTGGAGAGGGATATGTTCAAGACCTTCACGAATTCAGATGATGGCTTTGAGACCTGCTAACGCCGTGGATGTACGTGTTTTGGGGATCCGAGGATATTAGCACTCCTAAAGTGCGTCCAATAAAGTCTAATGGCAAGAGTATGCACGAAAGAACGTTGTGAAGCAGTAAGAGAAGTATAGCAGAGTATAAGCTGAACAGAGGGCTGAACGCAGCCGCAATCAGGATGACAAACTCTCTTTTACGAACAAACGCCCTCACAGATCTTCGTCTTTCGCAAACTGTTTGCTCTTCAGACATGACAGTGTTGATATGTTATGTTCTGTGCTATCGCTGAAGAATTCTCGTGGCACATTAAACTCCTTCGCACTTAGACTCTTCGGGAGCAACCGGCTGGCCCACCGTCGCTGACATCTGAAAATGCATGTCCACCGTCTCTACATTCAACTTCGTCGCGCTTCTACCTCGCCAAATCCGTTTGCTTTCCCGCACCATGCTCACCCGACCCCTTACCAAATCTTCCATCTTTCGCCCGGTGCCAGCCCTCAAGACGTCAAGTCCAGATGTACGTCGGATCTCTCCTCTTCCGCGTATTTGCTGCTTAACGTGCTATAGATTACGATTTGGTCCGCGTCCACCATCCAGACTCTCCACATTGCAGGCATGTCGACCCCGCGGTCCGACATACTCGCTTTCAGGCCATCACCGCTGCGTACGCGTCCTTGACCGGACACGGGGACTCACGCGGGGGATATCACGACGATCCGTTGCGCGCAGAGTTGCGCAGAAGGAGGAGGTACCAGGACGCTCAGAGAATGTATGAGCAACATACGGAGTTTGACCACGACATGGGTTTCGGGAAGCCGAAGACCGCATGGCATGCGGATCCGGACGACAGGTGGAAGGACTGGGTTCTTATATGTGTTGGGATCGTGGTGCGTGTCGGTGTCACTCTTTCACTGCTGCCTCGCTGATAACGTCTAGTCGCTGGGAGCTGGGCTGCTGCCGGCTTCACTGTGGACCGCAAGGAATCGCATGGATGTGGTCCACAACGCTGCGTCTACCAACCTTGCTGCGGCGAGAAGAGATGCTCGCGAGCATGGGGTAGAGCGGCGAGAAGAAATCAGGAGAAGAGTGCAGGAATTCAAGGAGCAAGAGAACTAAAGACTGCGCACGAGGCCTAGTATCTACCAAGGTGTTTTGACTCGAATGGAAGCAGGGTTGCTCATGTATTATAATATGGTCGAACAGAGATTGTATACGTACGTCCAGAAGGACGAACATGCCTCATATGCCCACCGCCCTACCGTGCCTCACCTGTTGAACAGCCAAGCCCCTCTATGCTGCGCAGTTCTCCATCTTGCGCGAAATAGCCTAGAAACAGGAAATTACGAATAAACACGCCCGAATCCCTGAGAAGCCTCCAACACGCTGGGGCGTGGATAAAGATAGCCTCGCGATGTGTGTTCGACGCGGGGTGGAAGCCAAGGTCTTGGCTTGAGAAACGGTACGTCGGGCTGGGTTTCGACGCTTGCACATCCTGATTGTTGGACTGCGCAGGAGCGACGAACGAGGGAATGTGTGGGTGCGCCTGCCTATGCCAAGGGGGGGTTCCTGAGAGTCGGTACGTGGGTTTACGCCTGTTTCTGTGCTCCGAGGCCACGAACGCGGTTTCAGTGTTCAGTCCACTGATTTGGCATGTCAGGTATCCCGAGCGTCGCCGTTGTGTTTACCGGCGGCAGCGCTTGTGGTTGTGTCCTAGTGTGTGAGTATTCGAGTCATCTTCCCTATGTACGGTTCTCTGAAGTCTAGCTAGGTTCTCTGCGGTGTTTGAAATCCCGACTCATTGTTGTAGTAGCGGTTGCCCAAGCTCTGTCGTTACAGAAAAAGAAGTTGAAATACGTAACTTTCTCTACATCGGCATGCTGGGTCACTTGAGACCTCTCACCGGTTTCTGAACGACTACTTCGAGCACAAATCCACTGGGTCTTGGGCAACAACTCTGGAACTACCGCACCACCCAACACATTCTCTCATATCACCTCCGCAGCGGGAAAATTCACCATGGATGTCGCCGGCCAAGCCCATGGTTATTGGAGCTCGGTGCCTGTAGCATGGCATCGCCGTTGTCTTCGACGGCTGAGAACGTGTATGCTTGAAACCAAAATGGGTCCAAATGCTTGGATGCTCCTTCGCCATCAATCCAATCGATCGTCCGGCCTTTAGGTACACCCTTGACTTCTGTCTCTCTTCTCATCAACCCTCTGTGATTTTGACTTCAGTGCCGTTCGTCCAGGTCTTCCCCTGCGGCAGCGCAGGGTTTCAGGTGATTACGCAACGTACAGTTGTGATCCATATATCAGGAACAGCATTTGCAAATCAAGTACGCTGGTGACGTTCATATATTCTCTCCTGTCAAACTATACTGAGCAAGTTCGCATGCAGGATCTGACAACGACGACTCCCACAAGCTGTGTTCTGAGCGGGTGTATTTCATCCTTGACGCCATTCATGCTATTTTTCTTTCTCTTGCCAAGCGTTGCTGGCAGTGTTCGTGTTGATGGCGCT
Organism: Antrodiella citrinella; assembly: GCA_004802725.1. Taxonomy (NCBI): domain Eukaryota; kingdom Fungi; phylum Basidiomycota; class Agaricomycetes; order Polyporales; family Steccherinaceae; genus Antrodiella; species Antrodiella citrinella. Next base: position 14,343 of record SGPM01000134.1, on the reverse strand, counting down.
GAATGGTGCGAGCCCCGCCAAGCTTTGCTGCGTTGCAGTTGGCGTGAGCATTGTGTTCTGTCCCGACCGCCTTTTGTTGTTCCAGAGGCGTACGTATTTTTATACCTCCTGGAGGCGCGTTTGGTATAAAGGCGGGTAGGCGAGACGGAGGGGAGGGTTCTTCAGCGTCGCCGCCCTCTCAACAACGACCCGCCTACCAAAGACAAAAAAACCTTCTTCCTTTTGATCGCCTATACGAAGACAAGCTTTCAACATGCACTTCAAAACGAACTTCCTTGTATTCGTCCTCGCTGCGGTGATGACCACCGCTGTCGGGGCTTTGCCGGTAAGTTGTGGACCTTCCTTTTGCTTTTGTGTTGCCAATCTACCCACTCATTATTCTTGCATTGAAGGTTGCTGCTCCTAATGCGGTCGGCTCCGTCCTTGTCGCTAAGAGTGCTCAGCCTATCGTGGACGTATGTATCTACGGTTTGACCTCTTTTTTTTGTTTTCATGCTGATATATGCTCGCTTGGTTGTTGTAGCTCACCAAGAGACGTCATGGAGATGATGACCACGATGGGGATCGTGACCATGATCGCCGTTCTGTGCTTGAAGCTAGAAGGCACGGTGGAGACGACCGTGGTGGAGATCGTGATGGAGACCGCGATCGCGATCGCCGCTCCGAGGAAGTGAGTCTTCAAAAGTCGTATTCATGTTTCCGCAGACACTGACGGATTCGTTGTGCAGTTGACCAAGAGACGTCACGGAGACGATGACGGAGGTGACCGCGATGGGGACCGTGGTGGGGACCGCGACGGAGATAATGACCACGATCGTCGTTCTCAGGATGTGAGCGGCCATCCTTGTCTGTGAATTCTATACTACAGATGTTGACGGATTATATAGCTCACCAAGAGGCGTCACGGAGATGATGACCATGGAGGTGACCGCGATGGCGATCGTGATAACGACCGCCGCTCCGAGCTTGAGGCCAGGAGGCACGGTGACGACGATCATGGAGGTGATCGTGACGGTGATCGCGACAACGACCGTCGCTCCCAGGAGGTGAGACATTGCTCTGTACTTCCATCCGTCGCAGATCCTGATGGTTTCATTCTTTAGTTGACCAAGAGACGTCATGGAGACGATGACCACGGAGGTGACCGCGACGGTGATCGTGACAATGACCGCCGCTCCGAGCTTGAGGCTAGGAGGCATGGTGACGACGATCATGGTGGTGACCGCGACGGTGACGGTGACCGCCGCTAGCTCTGCAGCTACATCCTCGAGGTAATCACTCCGTCAACTGGTTGGGTCCTTCTGTCTTCGACCTGTTATTCTTGGTTATCAGTCTGTACAATGTATCACGGATGGACACTTGGTCCTAACGTCGTGGCGAACTTTTAGGTGTTGTATTGGACTTGGTTTGTGTGATTATGTAGGTGGTCAGAATACATGCTCAGTTGATCCAGAGTACGCAGTGTACATGATTGGTATTTGTGTGTGGTATGCAGCATAGTACATGGTATGTTTACGTTCCCATATATCCTCCGAAGTCTCCCTAGTCTTTGCGTCTTGGTAGCTCGAGATGTTCAGGACCGAAGCTATGAGGTAGTAACTCCGAGATGCTGGTCTCCAGGATGCCATCCGTCTCCCCCTTGGCGAGACGCTCAGTGTAGTCCGCTGGAACGAGCAGGATAGGCATCTTTTGTTCGCAAAACTCTCTAATCACCTGGCGACACAAGCCACATGGTGAGAGAGCTTCGGCGACGTCTCTACAGAGCAACGATGAGCTATGATAAGTGCGGAGAAAAGCGACCCACGTCACGACAGCTAGAGCAGTGAACGACCTGGTCCCGTCACTCTGACAGATACAGTGAGCTAAAAAAAACGCGATAAAACGTAGACAGACACTCACGACGGCTTTCACTAGCGCAGTTCTCTCAGCACAGATGGTACCACCTGGTCAATTGTCAACTTGGGGCTCCTTATCTCCTTCAGATTCGACTACTCGCCATACGATGCGTTCTCGATGTTTGCGCCTTTTATGATACTGCCATCTGCGGAGAGAAGAGCTGCGCCGACACGGAAGTTTGAGTACTTGTTGTAAGCAAACTGTTTCGCTGTGATCCTTCGTCAGTTGCATGTACATGTCAGATCTAAGGATGAGCGTACCTTCAAACGCGGCTTTGATGAGACGTTCTCTATCCGGAGCAGTCAGAGTAAATGAAGCGGTAGATGAAGTCATTCCAAAGACGTTGCGAGGTTGTCTGCAAAATGCGCGGTAGTAAAGGCTGAAGACGATCGCCCGGAGATGTAGATCTAGATTAGATGCGTGTAGGATCTAAGCGGAGGCGATAATCGCGCGCCACAGAACATGACGTAAGCTGAAACGCTGCAGGCTTTCCGAGTTGGGATTTGTTTGTTGTTTGTTCAACTTGAACTTGAAAGATGGATTGTCGACATGAAGAGGAACGAATGTTTTCTGACGCTTCGTATCTTCGGGCAGTTTTCCTATCTCGCCTCCATGTGCATCAGTCAAGATAGTTGCAATCAAAATTCTGGCTGAAGCGTCTCGTAAGTCGTCACTGCTAGAGTCCTATGGCCATAATACCTCAACCTGCGCGCAGGCGGCTTACCGCATTTTGCAAACTGCGTGAATATTGCTATTCCGTGGAAAATTGGCCCCTTGCCCTACCTTCCACCGTTTTAGACTGCTCGATGGGATTTTTGGGGTGTTTTACCCAGCCGTCATCGAAGGAAAACATGCGTCCAGCCCCGCCGCCCCTGGGGGCACGGACCTTGCCCCCGCCACTCCCATCATATAAAATCATTTTTGGGCGACATTGTGTAGTCGCTTCTCCTCCCGTCGTCGCCTCCCATCCACGAGATGTCTTCCGCTGCTACGAATGTTCATATTCCTGCTCAGCGCCGCACAGCCGTCAATGTGCATGGGTTGGCTTTGGCAGCTCTCAGCTTCCAGACGCTCGGTGGGTATTCGCACTGAGCCACTCCCTTTTCTTCACCCAGCTGACCTTGATTCTTCTAGGGATCATCTACTCTGATATCGGTACATCTCCCCTCTATGTATTGAACGGCATTTGGCCCGCCTCTGGTCCTGTGCCCTCAGAGGAAGATGTCATCGGCGGTATTAGCGCAATCATATGGTCCTTGACTCTACTGCCTCTCATCAAATACGTGAGTTTGTCCGCTACTTTCTCCTCATCGTCGATGTTGACAACAGCGACCCCGAACAGGTCTTCATCGCCCTTCACTTTGGTACTTACGAAGGTCTGCCAACGGTCTTCTCATGGCTTTCGATCCATCTGCTGACAGGATATCTGTCAAGGGGAGGGTGGTACCTTTGCATTGTTTCAAGGTCTTTACCCTCCCGAGGACAAGGACTTCGACGCCGACAGGACACTCACCGGAGACAGTTACAAGCAGACCCCTTCGTTCACATCTAAGCTATCATCGAAGGTCCGATGGCCTTTGATGATCTGGGTACATACGTTGCTTCTCATTATTTCCCGCTATGACTTAAAGGAATTCTAGGCTCTGTTCGGAACCAGTCTCACCCTCGCTGACGGTGTCTTCACCCCAGCTGTGTCCGTGACGAGTGCAGTTGCTGGTATAGCGGTCGCCAAACCCAGTGTGACATCAGACATCACACCTATATCCATCGTGAGCAATGCGATTCGTCTACGTTGGTTGTGGGGCAACTAACCAGTCGACGCAGGCTATATTGGTTGTATTGTTCTTGTTCCAGTTCCGAGGGACTACCTTCATTTCGTTCCTCTTCGCTCCCAGTGAGTAATGAAAATAGTTATGTTGGCGTTTTGACTCAACGGTATGAACGACAGTCACCTTCCTATGGCTTTCACTCCTCGCAGGGACCGGTATTGCCAATATCACAGCCCACCCTGGTATATTCCGTGCTTTTGACCCGTCAAGAGCAGTTCTTCGTACGTGGTCTACTTCTCGTCACATATGACTTCATTGACGCATCTTTATCATAGTATTCACTCGCACTGGTGACTATGATTTGCTCGCTGGTATCCTGCTTGCCGTAACCGGATGTGAAGCAATGTTTGCAAAGTGAGTCATGTCGTTATCTCCCGTGTAGCATATCCTGATGACACTCGTCAGCTTGGGTCAATTTAACATGCTCTCGATCCAAGTAAGCACCCTGTGTAGATGGTCACTCCATGAAGTTGACCTCTGGCTGCACCAAATTTCTAGATTTCATTCACCGGATTCGTATATCCGTCTCTTGTTCTTGCGTACCTCGGCCAAGGAGCGCGTCTTATCAAAGATGGCGAGAAGGTCTTGCCAAACTTNTTCTACAACACTATTCCTGGTCCTCCTAACGGTGCACTCTACTGGTACTTCATGNCGTCGTCTGATCGTTTCCACATGTTCTCACGCCATTCATTCTAGGATNACCTTCGTCGTTGCGATCCTTGCCACTGTGAGCTTTCTCTNATTGTTTTTNAATGTTGATAAGGGGCTTACTCTGGTATCGCAGATTATCGCGTCGCAGGCATTGATCACTGCTGCGTTCAGTCTCACCCAACAGCTTGTGAACACACGTAGCTTCCCTCCGTACGTGTTNCCCCTGGTTTCACCGGATTGATCGCTTACNGTTTCACTGCTAGGCTGCGTATGTANTATACNTCTGATACTATTCAGGGCCAGGTGTACATACCTCTCGTCAACTGGATTTGTGCGACTTACATTTATTTCGTGCTTGTCGCTCCGATAGCTAATTGAAANNTTCCCAGTGCTCATCGCTACCGTCGTTGTCGTTGCTGCATTCAACAGTCCNACAAATTTGACCAACGCTTACGGGTATGCTGCTGTTACCAGATCGTCGTCTCTTANTCCAACTCATTTATACTTTGTGATAGATTTGCGGTGTCCACGGTCATGTTTACGACCACCATGTTGATCGCGCTTCAAATCAGATATGTGAAGAAACTACCCATCGTCGTNGCTGTCGCATTTGTCTTGACTTTCGGTTTCTTCGATGGTAAGCTGGGACATGAAGCACTAGCCAATCAACTCATCATCGTGTGTAGGTCTTTTCTGGGGTGCAGCGTTGAAGAAAATCCCCCATGGAGCCTGGGTTCCTTTGATGATTGGTATCTTATTGTGCGTATACCGGTGGCGTGCTCGCTCTTACTGTGCTGACGCATCTGACGTCTGTAGGGTCTGTATCATGACATTTTGGTCGTGGGCCCGGGTACGTTTTACATCTAGCCCTNATATACAATCATACTCATCCGGTGTGCGNAGTCTCTCGAGGACGANTTTGACGGCAACAACAGACGCAACCTGCGACACATTATCGTGCGCCAGGATGAAGGCGACGACATGCTCGAAGTCGCGATCACCAAAGAGAAAGACGCGACTGCGCTGGACCCTGTGCACANCGACATCGAGCCGGATCTGACGTCCGAGGGGTCGCACGAGCTGAAGAAGTCGACGTACTATGTTCTGGATCATGACCATANGAAAAACGACGATGCGTCTGAGTCGGGCGCGATTGGGTCGACGGTGTTGGCGCGGATACCGACGTGTGCGGTTTTCCACAAGTTGACCACGGGGAGGGGCGTACCGCATTCGTTCGTCAGTGAGTATTTCTTGCCNTACATCGTTGTCTGAGAATGAACGCTGATGAGTCTTCCCCAGGTTTCTTCCGTCAATGGCCTGCTCTTCCTCGCGTTGTTGTATGTTTCTTCCCCCCGATGCCTTNACCTTCACTACTTACTCCATCCATCTTTAGATCTTCTTATCTGTTCGTATGCTCCCCGTCGCCCGCGTCTCCCCCGAAGACCGCTACCTCGTCACCAAAGTCCGCACGATAGACGGCTTCTATGGCGTTACCTACCACCTCGGCTTCCGCGACGACTTCGACGTCAGCGTCGCTGCTATCGTGGAGCACATTAGCGAGATCGAGCGGAGGATCGACCCGAGAGGGGCTGCAGAGGTCATTCGCGGGATCCAGGAGGTCGTGGCGACTGCAACGCATATGTACGTCCTGTGCTTGCCTCCTTGCTGCTGATGATTGCGGACGGTTAATTGGCTTGTGTGCAGTGTCCCGCATTATGTGGTGACCAGCAAACAAATACGTGCTGGAAAACTCACTGTCCCTGCGAACTGGATACGGCACTTCTTGATTGATGATCTCTATGCTACAGTTTGTGAGTCTGGTTTCTCTGTCTTTGGCGCGTTGACTGGGACTGATGGCGTTCGTGTGCAGCGACGATGTTCCCGGAAACGGCGAATTGGCTGAGCGCTGCTGATAAGTACGTCTCGTCGCTTCATAGTTCCGATTTAGCGTTGATCTGACTGTCTTTCCTTCATAGGATCATCCACGTCGGTATCAGCGCGTCGATATGAAGGTGCTCACTGGCTGGTCTTGTGGACGTCGTTCTCTCCTGTCCTTATCATTCTATACCTTTCATTATTGCTTTTTGATGTCTCCGTTGACGTGTAATGGGCAATCAGGCTCCTTTTTCCTGGATTCCCGTATGTAGATCATAGATGTTGCATGCGCCATACTAGGCCCTAGGTTGATGTGATTTGTTAATAATCCTCAGATTGAGTTATACACTACGACGTCGTTGGTAGGTGACAGTTTGAGAGCTCGGCAGATGGTACAAATAGCGATTACATAGGAAGCATAATGAAAAAGCACAGACGGTATAGGTTATAGATACATATGGCACAAGCATTAGTCGATGACACCCAAGTGGTCTTCTTTTATGGTACCGATTGCAAACTGGTCATGACCGTTAGTGAAGTATGAGGTACGACTGGGATGGAGAGAACTCACAATCTCAGTAGCATCTACACGCGTACCTACGATTTTCAGTCGTACTTTTGTGTTCTTTTCTATGATCTGAGTCCGTGGGGTGAGAATCAAATACTCGAGTCAGGGAATGAAGGACGGGAGGTACCTGGTCGTCAGAAGCGAAGGATGGTGGATTTGAGTTCGGGTCAAATCTCATGTCTGGATGGATGAGCTATCACACATGGTCAGAAACGGCGAGGATAATTGAAGTGTTGGAGACGTACTTGATGTGATACGAAGACCGTCAGAGGGCCAACATCCGCAAAGAAGCCCATCTAAAGACCCGTCCATCAGCACGAGTATCACTCACATCGACAACGGGACGCACCTTGTTGACGTTATTCACGACACCATCCACAACCTCCCCCTTGAACGGCTTGAACACGATGGCTCGATATCGCGTGATGAACTCTGCTTGACCACTCCCACTCAGCACCATGCCCTTCCCTATGTCCAGGATGGAGACGACGGCGATGATGTATCCGAATTGACCAGAACATGTGCCTTCCACGTCGGCGTAGAGTTTCGACTCGAGGTATTGCAGCATGCGAGGGCCAAAGTAAGAGGGATGCAGAAGGATGGTATGCGACAGCTCTTTCTGTGATGAGAACATCAGACCAGTCTCAAGCCAGAATGAGTCTCGCGTGAACACTCACAATGAAGAACATCCTGGTGGATGCGAGAACTGCGCGTGATCGTGCAGCAGTCGGATAAAGACGGCGCAATCAACAAGCACTTCTCTGAAGATAAATCGGTGGATATTGTCGTAAAGAATGTGGCGTGCTGAGAGGTGACTCGGGAGTGAGTTGCCAGAGTCTGCGCGACTTCAGAGTCAGACAGACAGCAAATGCCGTGAGTCACGTGCATTGTAAATAAGCGCTAAGGTACGAAGCTCTTGCCACACACGACCAAACAACGGAAGCAACTGCATCGTCCAGCCGAAGTCTCCGCCCAGCATCACTCTCAATCAACTCTCCCCATGTCTGCAAGAAAAGAACCCCAATCGACTTCAGCAGCGCTGAAACAAGGACGCCTCCAGTTCAACTCCCGCCGCGCTACATCCGCAAACGCCAACGGTGGGAAGGGCAAAGGCAAAGCACCCACTACAGCATCCTCTTCCGATGGCTTAGGAAAAGTTGGTGTTGTGGAGGATGCGGAGGAATTGACTGCCGGGAGCAGGAAGAGGAAGCTTGAAGATGGCGAAGGGAAGAGGACGAAGCGGGTCTTCGATTCTCGTCAAGGAGAGGAGAACTCACAGGATACGACTGACGTGCAGGAGCCCACTGTCACGCATGCTCCTGCAAAGCTGCGATTGAATGATCCGAAATGGAAAAAGCCGTATGCAGCGGCGAAGGAGAAGATGGGGTATATGCAACCGAGTGAGTCTCTTGTGTTTCCTTACGTTGGTTTCGCGACAATGCTGACGGCATGCTAACCCTAGTCCATGCACAGGCTCAGAATAAGATACACCACATTCTCCGCATTTTTGACCTGTACGCGCGATATTTACTTCCCGGCCATCCTGCCGTATACTTATTTCTTATCAGGTCATACGAATATGGGCCTTGCGTAGGCGTTACTCGACTGGAACGTTGGGAACGCGCCGAAGCTCTAGGATTGAATCCCCCTCCAGAGGTGAGCGTATATGCTCTTGATATATGCGCATACATCTGACCTTATATTAGGTCAAGGACATGTTGATGACGAAAGAAGCTCTTGAAGAGGATCAGTATAAGCAATGCGTTTTTCATGAGTATGAAGTCTGATCCTCGTGCTGCCTGCGCATGCTCTCTTCTTGGATGTTTGCTTGTTTGATGGACGGATTGTATCAGTGTTCTTGTACCATTTGTTTCGTTGCTTGTTGCTTTCATTATACCAACTCCCGTCGTGTTTCTACTGCAGGTGTACATGTTCTGAAGCTAATTGACGTGTATTCAATGTATCCTGCTGCAGGTTGCGCTGATGTTGTCATATCACATCTCTGCGAGGCGTTCACTTCACATTCCATTTCAACAATAAAGCTCCCAAAGACCTGTAAATACTCAAACCATACTATGTTAAGCAGGCTCACTTAAATATCCATCATCCTTCTCTCAGGCCGCTTCGAGACTCAAATCTAGCCAAGGGTCCAGCGCACACCGGACAGCCGACCCGCACTAGGATCCGCGAGCTGGTTAAATGCAGCTGGCGACAAGTCGATATCGTTGAGAGCGCAACCGGCGCATTCATCGACGACAGTCACACTGACGGATTTCCCTTCGACTGCGGAGAGAGGAGAGAGAACGTGAGTACGTCAATTACAAGCGGAGAAGGTTGAGAGCGTACATGTCGCTGTCAGTTGCTTGCCGCAGATTGGGTTCCTGAGAAGGACGGAGTGATGTCAGTTAGCTAGCAGCAGCGTTTCAACAGGCATCGTACAGGTTAGGGTTTGCACCGGCACCGCTGTTCAACTCCGTCAATATCACCTCGTATACTTCAGATGTGTGGTATAACTCACGGGAATCCAGTGAAAATTTGTGTGGACACAGCTACAATCAGATCTGATTCGCTGTTTGTTCCACCGCAAGCACCTAGTCCGGGGGTGTAGAATGTGGCTGCGTAATATGGGGTAATGAGCAACGTACGCGTGCATGGGGAAAGTGGGGATGGTATGTACCTTGGCCGGTACCAGACGTCACGGGCGCGGTGTATCCCAGAGCAAACAAAGACACAAGGAAGAAGATGAAGGTATTGATAGCGAACATCGTGGCAAATGAAAGTGACTGTGGGTTGAGTAAGATTAAAGCTTGAAGGTCGTGAACGAGGGAGGAGGCGCCTGGCCAAAAAGGATGTATCAAAATTTTCAAAGTGAAAAGTGGAAGCGAAAGTGAAGAGAGATTCAACTCTGCAGAAACGTCCTGTGGAGAGGGAACCAGTTATATATGTGCGGGTGTATGCCATGTTATCGACGGATCAATTGGAAAGAGCTCCGCAACCCGCTGATATATGTGCGCGGAGTGATGGAAGGCGGTGTCCGGGGCATTTACTAGACCAATATGTTGACCTATGTTGACACGGTCATAAACAGGTGCATAAGGATTGATAAACGTTCATACATGCATGTGCTGCGTCTGTCTCAGCGGCTTTTGGAAATCTTCCGTGATTACGGTTCGGGTTATATGCTGTTCTATGGGATGATACGAGATCATGCTAGAGAGCTGGAAATGAGATTGCGAGGGTCAAGATAGGAAAACGCGTCCCAAGTTTGCATCAAGGTGAACAATATATGAGCACCTTTCCGATATCGCAAGAAAGACGCGCAGTCAGTATCTTCGTCCTCAACAATTTGTCAGGAACATACGCCTGCTCGTCCAACAACGAGTTTGTTGTAAATGACAGTGTTGTCATGTTGAAGTTGAAGGAGATTCAAGGCTTTCAAGTTCGACTTCAGGTGGCGATCGAGATTCGATTCGCCACGTCTTTGTTTGTCTGTGATTGTCGGCAGCTTTGTTCCTTGACGTCACGCGACAATTAACACAGATGGTCATCCTAGTCGTCTCTTCAGCTTCATCATGGTGTTAATTAATATTGGATTGCAGGTTCAAGCGGAGTAAACACGTTTCGCGTGGAACTTTCAGCGCTGGTGGAAGTGGAACGGATAAAAGAAACTGCAAAATCAACATCAATGTATATCATCGCATAACGACCAGACAAAGACTCACAAAAGAAGAAATGCTCATCACGCCGGTGCAGAGCTGTGCAGAGCCAACCGCGACATGGTCGCAGTGACGAAAGCAGGTGTGGCTAGTAAATGTCTTTCCTCCGACATGTACCGACTCCCGAATTCAGGAGCGCGACGTCCGCATCCGAGAAGTCCACGTAGTACACGAGCAGCAATTCCTCCAACCTCACAAGAGCTGGCCTTTCTTACAATCCGCCTTTCCCTTAGGTTCGAAGGTTTTTTCTGGACGCAAGGTGAAGAAGAACGTCGCCAGGTGGAGAAGCACATGCGCATTTGCATCTGTGCGTCCTCGGAAGTTCCTATGTCGACTATCTCTGCCTCAGAACCTCTACTCGCAGAGGCTGTTGCAGCTGTCATGGGCTATGGTCGACTTTTGGAAGTTTCGACAGCCCTTCTGTACCACATCGACCACTCCTACGTCGACCCCGGTCGAAGGGGTGAAGTTCTCGCCTCGCTGATTATCACGGAGGCGCGTGACGCCGCTGTCAAAGCCAGCACACCGATTTCGCTTCTTACTAACACTATACCACCCGACCAGTTTCGGTCGGATGGATTCTTGGAGGGGCGTGTAGTCAGGGTGCCCGAGTTTTTCGATGCACTGCTTGCTTGGAAGGACGTACGGAAGGCGGTGCCCGCCTGCTTTCGCTGTCTCGACGAGAAGGGTATCCCGCTGGAAAGTGCTTTTGCAGAGGCATTCATCTACTTCAACCATTTCTTGAATGTCGAGGACTACGAGGTCATCAATCAGGAACATCTCTGGTGCATTATGACCCGCGGTGCTGCTGTCGTCTGCCCAAACGACTGCCAGTGTGGTGTCGACCTTCCGATCCCCGTGCTGATGGACGTGCACCTGAAGAAGGAAAACATGACAGCCATCTTCGTCCACGTCGGCATCCATGTACACAGCGGTACCTCAGCTCCGGCTGTTCGATGCGATGTCTCCATTCGCTCTCGGTCTATTTTTCAAGCATGCTACCCCACTCCCCGTGGTGCGCCTTGTGTTTGCGTTGGCATCTGACACTACACACATCCAATCCATAGGAAGTTCCGAACATCACGAGGAGGCCAAGTATACGGCGTACGACGTGTGGTGTGCTGGATTAAAACCGGACACATTCCCCGTTATACCACGGTCATCTAGTTTACATCCCCGATACGAACGGATTCTTCTGCGTGCACAAGGCATTCGCGATCAACCGTCCGATTGCTGGTATCCCCTATATGTGCGGACATGCTGTAGTTGTAGGGAATATTTTGTTGCATAGTGCAAAGCGATGCGGCGGCACAGGAAACTTGGTACGGTTTTCCCTATGTCAGAAGAGAATTATTTTGTCAATGAGCCAAGTAACACACTTGTAACTTGTTTTGTAGTAGTACATGGAACAAAACCTTGTCTAATGCAGACCCGCGGGCTGGACTCGCTATACAGAAATTACACGTCGAACGGGAGAAACACAGGATTCGTCCTCCGGTCCTCAAGAAAACAACACATCGGGGTCCTTTAACACTCGGCCTAACCGAACCGTTCACCGTTGTTCGCGTTTCCGTGGGGTCCTTGCAAATATTCTGTCGATCACGGTCAGTCAGAGCGTCATCGCCAAGATACGCCCGCGTGTACACTCACCTGAGGTCATACGTCGCCGCAATTCTTCCTGTCTCCGCGCGACGTCTTCCCGATGAACGACAGGCACGACGGTGGTTGTCAGAGCCCCCTTCGATAACGGATTAAGGAAGCCTTGCGCGCGCAGGAGGAGTATCTCGTGAGCGGATCCGTGTTCCTGGAGGACGGGGAAGGTGTCTGACTTCAGCCCGGCGCACCAGATGTCGTACGATGTGTACTGTGACGTGGACGACGACGGCGGGGGAATTGATTGGGCAGGGGCGGGGTGGTGGATCTCGAGTCATGTTCAAAGAGACCGAGGGCGGATGGGCGCATTGTGCTGAATAGTTTGGGCTCGGGTTCCGTCGCAATAACCTCTGCGTATGGAGGACGGATATTGACATGGACGAGGATGGCAGTTACGTTCTCCTTCTTGAAGTGCATGCCCATCAGCACGGGGATCAGGATGTCGACACCACTACGACCACTGGAACCAGTCGTGGTACGAGGAGGGCAGATGATAGCGGCACTGGAGTTCATGAAGTACAAGAGATGCTCCTGGCTCACAGTCCCGTAGTCTTCGACCTGGATGAAATGATTAAAGTACAAGAATGCTTCCGCAAAGACGCTTTCCAGTGGGACGTCCTTGTCGTCGGAATGGCGGAAGCGGGAAGGCACCGTCTTCCGCACATCCTGGCTCGCAAGCAACGCATCCAGGAAGTCAGGTACCCGGACGATACGTTTCTCTCGAAACCCGTCCACCCTCAACACTTCCTCGGGTGACATATTCATGAATATGAGTGGATCTGCTGGTTTGCATGCATTGGATCTGGCACGGGACTGCAAGATGAGTAAAGAGGCAAGCATCTTGCCTCCAAATCCGGGGCTGACATTTGAATTGTCGATGTGGTATAAGAGAGCCTCTGGTGAGCTCTCTCCCAAATGACTGGCAGCAACGTCGACGATCAGAGGCCCTGAGCTGGAGACAGTCGTCATACGAACGTCGTCTGCTCCCGTGCCCCCGGGTGCAGTGAGGCAGACACGCACGTGGTTCGCCACCAGGATGCGTTCCATGTCACCGTGAACCCAGTCTGATGAGGACTCAAAGTCGAGGGGGAGGCGGGCAGCAAGTAGAACCAGCTGGACAGAAGAGGAACCATCTCTGCCGTCGACAGGATTACCCATGAGCGTGGAAAGCACAGCGTCTCTGAGAGTCAGCTTGTCAGGATGGTCGATGTTGTCGTACAGGGCGCCAAACCTACAGTCGCATTCTTGCGTAAGTAAAAAACAACCAGTGTGAAGGCAAGAAACTTACAATGGTCGTCCGAGGTGAGATATGTGACATGTAGACACGATACGGTCTAGTGTTCATGATCCGTCACCCGATACACGGTGTGCAAAAGGATTCATCTCGATCTCCGTAATCGGCGGGAACGATCTACGCTCGTCAACGGAGTCGCGACGTGGAAAAGGATGGAAAAGATGGTATTCGCTAGCCGTGCTGATGAAAACTGCTCAGATGTAAAAGTCTTTCATCTGCCAGATCGCACGGCGGAGCTCCAGGAAGACATCGGCGGGGTCGCTGTCACCCAAGGACATGAGCTCCGGGAGAGATTGCAAGCCGTCGAACGTGATGATCATTTTAGCGGATTTTCCGAGCAGTTGGTGTGGGTCCAAAAAGGCGTCGAGCTTCGCCGGAAGAATTCTTGGAGCTGTGCGAGGGGTCGATTACTAATCAAATGAAGTCAGGGGGAATGAGATAATGTTATATGGATACACCGGCACATACCTGACCTGCGAAAGAAAGAAGGAATTTGGGATCTATGTGGCGCCGACTCAATTTTTGAGACCTTCACGAACTGGAGGGGCGCAGAATATAAGCCTGGCTCAAAATCGCATAAACATAACTCGCCTCGTCAGCCTCTCGGATCACATCATGAAAGAATGTATGTCGGACAGGACCATGATGACCTGTAGTCATGCCTGCTGCGAGCGCAGCTCGAAAACTCTCAGCAAGCTTGGCCAGTCTCTCGCGTGTCCCATTTTCATCCCGTGGAGTGGCGGAAACTTTGAGTTCTAGGGTTGCTTGAGGATATACGAGTCAGATACAGCGTAGACACGGGCTCGATACAACATACAAGCTATGTCTTGCAGATACTCCAAGGTAACAATGAGAATGCTG